>MU787310.1:16197-36377 GCA_026770625.1 Nicotiana glauca
TTGAGTTGAAATAATATTAGTTTAATTATTGGAAGAATATCATTTTAAAGATACAATTTACAATCCATCAAGAAGGAGTTGAAGCTAAGAAAATGGGTTGAAATCTGCAAAGGGAGAGCTTGCAGACAAAGGAAATTAAAGTTGGATCCTTTTACTTGGGAAACACGAGTGTAAAAGGGGAAAAAAATTGGATAACCAAAAAGACAAAAGAACCCCTTTAACTCAGTTGTTGCTAGTATGCTATTAAGGATATTTTAGGTAAAAAGAAATTGGGTATCTTGCTAACATACTACCTTCATGTAGTATGTTAACAAAATCTTTTATATATATATATATATATATATATATATATATATATATATATATATATATATTTCGTCTTATCACGCCGCATGTGCAATAATATCAACAGTAACAATAACACGACAGGAACGTCGTGCAACCCCAAAACAACAATCGCACGGCAGAAACCTCATGCACCAACATAACCAATACAATAATAAAAATGACAGTAATACAAAGTACAACGAGGGAATCTACTCTAGAGCTTTAAATCACAAGGAAACGGTAGAAATATTTCACAAGGAATAACCACAGTAAAGGGAATAAAAGGCATAAAGAGAACAATTCAACAAAGGAAAAACTAACATGTAGTAACGATCCCACAATATACAAGTCAATAAAAAGAAAATCAACATGAGTACAGTAGTCCCAAATAAAGGCAAGTCAGCAAAGACATAAGTTATCTAATATCCTTTTTAAGGTTGGAAAGTTACGAAGATATTCGACAATTCAATTAAGGAAAGGTGATCTTAACTTCACTTAAGACTAGACAATTATATGAGGGATGATAATAAATCTCAATTAACACAGGCAGTTATGATAAGATAGCCTGACAATAGGAGAGGCAAAATTCTTCAGTTAAATCAAATAGGATGACAATAGACAATAAGACTGAATCATGAAGCAATTAATTCCAGTTAAGCATGTAGAGGCGAAACTAATAAGCAGGAACTCAGCCATATCAAGAATAACTTCACACATAGTGAATATAAGAATCAAAGAACCCTAAAAGGTCCAATTCCCCACAAATAAGTCCAAGTAAGCACTCGGCACCTCGCGTACACGAACTACAATCAACACAGAAGACTCAAATTCTAAGGGAAGTCCCCCACACAAGGTTAGGCAAGATACTTACCTCAAAGACGACAAACCGATAATCTAAAATGCACTTCTCGGGTGAAAAGACCTCCGGACAACTCAAATCCAACCAAATTAACTTCAAAGCACAAATAAAACACATAATAAACTATTCCGGATCATAAAGTCTCAAACTTTAACAAAAAACAAAAATCGGTCCAAAAGTCGACCCCGGGCCCGCACCTCGGAACCCAAATTTTTTTATAAAATCCGAATACCCATTCTAATATGAGTTCAACCATACAAAATTTATCAAATTCCGATATCATTTGGTCCCTCAAATCATGATTTTTCATTTTAGGAATTTTCTTCAAAAACCAATATTTTCCTCAACCCAAAACACAATTTAAAAGATAAAAATGAAGATTAAATCATGGAATATGTTAGATTCTAGGTGAAAAACACTTACCCAATCGATTTTCTTGAAAATCCCAAAAAGAAGCTCCCAAATCCGAAGTTTAAAACTCAAAAATATGAAAAAATGGCCAAACCCTTGACTTATATAATTCTGCCAGGACTTCTGCATCTGCAGTCAAGTAACCGTATTTGCGAGTGAGAGTCTGCATCTGCGAAATTCACTTACAGGCCTAGGTCTGCATCTGCGGACAATTAGCCGCCAATTCTTGGGGAATGGCCTCCACTCTACGAACCAAGTCTTTCTGACGAGGCACGGCACCGCAGAAGCGGGAGCTCCTTCGCAGATGCATTTTATCAACCGCAGAAGCGGTTGCGCACCTGCATTTCAGCACTCGCAGAAGCGAGCTAGCTTCCAGGACTTCATGGCCGCAGAAACGATCTGGCTCACACAAAAGCGAAGTCACACATGCGCTACAAGATCGCAGGTGCGAAAACACCAGAACCAGACCTATTTATAACTATGCAAAACCTCTGAAACTCGTCTGAAATACGCCCAAGGCCCCCGAGATCCCGTCTAAATACACAAACAAGTTTTATAACCTAAAATGGATACGGTCGAGGTCTAAAATCATATCAAACAACACCGAAAATGCAATCCGCACCATGAATCGAACTATGAACTTCCAAATCGTCCAACTTTAAAAACTCGTGCCGAAACCAATCAAATCAACCCGGAATGACTCCAAATTTTGCAGTCAAGTCCCAAATGACAAGACCGAGCTGTTACAACTCTCGAAAGTGAATTCTGACCCCGATAGCACAAAAATCAATTATGGGATAAACTTTTCCATTTTCCAAACTTCAACTTTTCCAACCTTCGCCGATTTGCCTCAAATTACTCTATGGACCTCCAAATCCCAATCCGGTCACCATACAAAGCTGTTAAGATCATCCAAAACCCATTCCGGAGCCGTTTACTCCAAAGTCCAATTCCAGTCAAATTCTCACCGCTTAAGCTTCCAAAACTAGATTTCTTCTCCCAAATTCGACTCTAAATTATCCGTTAACTGAATTCAACCATGCACACAAGTCGATACTCATATTATGAAGTTGTTCAAGACCTTATGCTGTCTAACAGAGCTTAAATTCTCAAAACAACCGACCAGGTCGTTATATTGGAAATATAACAAACTACTCCTAGGTTATTTACTCCAATGAGAACTTTGGGGGAAACAAGCTAATTACTTCTTGATATGTGAAAAATCAAATATTGCGGATCATAATATAAAGGCTAAAAAATTACTTAAAGTAAACCGGAGGGAATATTTGTCATCCCATTGGCGTGTTAGAAATGAAACTTTATGTTGCTTTGACCTACAAGTGGATACAGTGAAGTGGGTTTGGAAAAATAGAAAAATAAATGATTGATGAGAATTAAATTGACTAGTGCTCGGGGGCATGGTCTGATGGTCATTTTGAGAATAAAATCCAAATTCACCACAAATGGTATATCATTTCCTTCCTATTAAACGTGTTTCCATATGTTTTTTGTCTTCTTTATAATATTTGGAAAAGGAGATTCAACACTATGTTCATTTATCTACATGCTCGTATATTGACTCTGAAAATTTCTATGAAAACAACTTAAACAAATACCTTTTTTTCCTTGATAACTTAATAAATTGAGTTTGCAAACTATAAAATAAATGCCAACTGAAATTGACATTTTTGGCACGCTACCTTACTAATACGTTATGAACAATTGAGAATTCCTTTTTGAGAATGTTGTGTTCCAATTTGAGGTCAAATTTAATCATCTAATTCGCACTCAGTTTCGGAACGTACAATTTCCAATTGAAACATTTATTCAGTCCAAGTAGCTCTATCGAGCAAGTAGTTTATATGTTACATTAATCGTAGAAGATAGTAAGATACTAATGAATAGGTTGATTCCGTCCGACTTAGCAAACACCAAAATTGATCAAGAAAAAAAAAGTTTTAAACTGTTATGAGTAATATTTTACATCAAAGGCTATTATGCAGTTGCATTTCAAGTTTGAGATATGCAATCAATTTTAGATAAATCAACATAAGTTTTAGTGTTTATGGAACTAACTTACAACGGAATAGGGCCAAAACTGCCCCTAAACTATTTGATTTGGTACAAAAATAGCCTCCGCTCACCTATTGAGCCAAAAATGCATATATCATTATCTTAGTGGCTCAATTATGCCCTTATTAACTAATGGACTTCTTTGAAAATATTTTTAATTAATATCCACGAGTCACCGTCTCATTGGTCTAAACTTAAACCCTCACCAAAAAATTTACCAAAAAGAAACCATCATGGTTTCTTCAGACTCACCCAAAAAAAGGACATGCCCCATTGCCAACTCCCTCTTTCTTCTCCAATCTCCATGAAATTGAATTAGAGGAGGAGGTAATGAATTTTATTCTCATACACATTTTATGCCCATTTGATTTCACTTAATGAATTACTTTCTAAGTCATGATCCCGAGTTTTATTCTCATACCCATTTCATTTTATTCGCAAGTCAATATTTTCTTGCTTAAATTGTTACTTTTCTTGTTGTTGTGGTGGCGCAAATTCTTTCATTGCATAATCTAAAAGATGAAGAAGAAGTTACATTTTCTTTTAAAATCGGGTTTGAATTAATAGGTTTTAAAATGGGGGGATCCTTTTATTTTGGGCGGGTCAATCAAAACCCGGTGGTTTTACTTTTTAATTTAGCAAGAATTTATATTTAGGCCAATTGCACGGTAACACATGGATATTCATTAGATTTTTCTATTTCTTTTAGATAAGTCCGTTAGTAATAAGGTCATAATTGCGCCACTAAGATAACGTTGGGGATATTTTTAGCTCAACAAGGTGGATGGAGGTCATTTTTGTGACAAATCGAATAGTTTAGGGACAGTTTTGACCATTTTCGAACTTACAATTGCATTGTAGTATACAATTATAAGTTTCAGCCTTTGAGGAAAAATTAGTTGAGGTAGTTTCTCGTTAATATTTGTAAAAATAGCGTGGGATAGCCACTATTTAAGGTGGTATTTATTTTTTATCCAGCAATTTTAATGTTGAGCAAAAATAGCCACTACTCTATTAAAATTAATATGAAAAAAATATTTTTACCCTTTCTTCCATTGCTTTTCTTCCCAAACCCCCGCTTCTCTCTGCACCGAATACTGATCTCATGCTTTGCGTATTTTATTAACCATTGATGTAAAGCTATTTTTTCTTCCAGAGGCAAAGCATACTAAAATTTGTTCAAAAGCGGTCGGTTTCATCTTCCAAAGTCAGATATTAAGAAAAACATGCATATCATGTTTCTTTGAAATTTAATTTTATCGCAGAATTAACATCCGATACTTACCGTTTGGTGTAGAAATTACTTTTTAACAATGCATCAAACATTGTTTACTTCTGAGTATAAACAATACTTATACTGAATTCATAGGTAGTCCTGAACTTAAAGTTACAAGTTCAAAAGTTATGGACATGTAGTTCTGAACTTAGAGTTACAAGTTCAAAAGTTAAGAACATGTAGTCCTGAACTTAGAGTTATAAGCTCAAAAACTAAGGACATGTAGTCCTTAACTTAGACTTACAAGCTCATAAATTAAGGACAGCTAGTCCTAAACTTACAGTAACAAGCTTATAAGTTAAGGACATTTGGTCCTTAACTTAGAGTTGGAAGTTCAAAAATTAAGGACATGTAGTCCTTAACTTAGAGTTACAACCATAGAAGTTAAGGACATGTAGTCCTTAACTTAGAGTTACAAGCACAAAAATTAAGGACATATAGTCCTGAACTTCGAGTTTCAAGTTCAAAAGTTACGAACATGTAGTCTTGTACTTAGACTTACAAGTTCAAAAGTTAAGGCCAGGTAATCCTAAACTTAGACTTACAAGCTCATAAATTAAGGACAACTAGTTCTAAACTTAAAGTAATAAGCTCATAAGTTAAGAAAACTTGGTCTTGAACTTTATGAGTAGAAGGGTATTTTCGTCCGGGCGGGTAAAAATTTATTAAAGCAGTGGCTAAAGACTAAAGATATTTTAATCAGTGGCTTAAAAGTAAATACATGTCTTATTAGTGACTAAATGTGCATTTTCCCTTTAATACTTTCCTCACATGAGATGGGCTATGATATTTACACGTTTGGGACTTACCTTGTATGTAGAAATAGTACCCACTGGCCATTGTGTCACGTCCTTAGTTATTAACTAAGTACACGTGCGGTACTTGACAACTCGCTCACGTTCTTGCTATGCCAAGTCAACCTTACTACACTCAAGATCGCTAAGAGAATGGAAGAAAGAACACAAGAGAATTGTTAAAGGAAGTTTTGTATTAGAGAGAACTTGAATTGTTTTGCTTGATGAATTACAAATGAATGGCGCCCTTTATATACTAGTCTCCTAGGGGCTAGTGTGTAAATATTAATTATTACACAAGTCCTTGATATTTACAAGATAAGGACTTTCTCTAGAATTCTCTACAAGCCTATAAGATTCCAAGGACTTACCTAGCAAATCCATAAAAATCTAGGTTCTTCCTAAGGAAATGTCCATACTTTTATAGAATCTTCTCACAAATGCTAGCCTTCTTCTTATGTAAGCTTCCACATGGCATTAATATATGCCAAATGGTGCCTATGTGGCATGATGATGTGGCGGGTCATCACACTCTCCCCCACCTAATATTGCGATGACCGCGGCGCAATGCTGCTGCATAAACTCTCGGATCTTATCTTTGAATTGCCACAAGTCCTCATATCGTTCCCACGTGGCCTCCTCCGGTGATTGCCCTTTCCAATGGATGAGGAAAATAGCGGTGGCTTTTTGCTCTTGTTTTTGCCTGGCCTGGTAATATATGATAGCCTCAATCTCCCGATCATGCGAGGCAGTGATAGTCATTAGTGCTCGACTTGATTGTCCCATATTCGGATCATCCTTATCTTCATTATATGTCTTAAGCAAACTGGCATGGAAGACAGGGTAGATCTTAAGATACGATGGCATGTCAAGCTTGTATGAGATCTTGCCTACCTTGGCGACGATTTTAAATGGCCCCTCATACTTGCGAATCAGATTCTGATGCATGCTTCGTAGTGCTTTGAACTGTCTTGGGTTAAACTTTACCATGACCATGTCCCCAGGTCTATAGTCCATGGGACACCGTTTACGGTCCACAAACTTCTTCATCTTCTTAGCTGCCTTATCCAAGTAGGACTTAGCAGTGTCAAGCTGCTCCTCCCATCCTTTGGCCATATGATAAGCCCCCAAACTCTTTCCCTCAAACGTAGCTGGTAATGAATGTGGAGTTTGTGGTTGTTAGCCTGTGGCTAGCTCAAATGGTGTCTGCCCCGTGGACTCACTCCACTGCAAGTTATAAGAGAATTGGGCGATGTCTAAGAGCCTTGACCAATCTTTCTGATGCGCGCTTACATAATGCCTTAAGTAGCATTCTAGTAAGGCATTGACTCGTTTCGTTTGTCCATCCGTTTGTGGGTGGAAACTAGTAGAAAAGAGCAGCTCCGTGCCAAGGATGTCGAACAACTCTCTCCAAAAGTTTCCAGTAAATCGGGGGTCTCGATCACTGATTATATGACTTGGTAAGCCCCAATACTTCACCACGTTCTTAAAGAATATCTTGGCGGCTTCCCTAGCTGTGCAACCTGGTGAGGCGGGCATGAAGGTGGCATATTTGGAAAATCTATCCACGACCACCATAATAGTACCATAACTGTCGGACTTAGGTAGGCAAGTGATAAAGTCCATAGTCAGGCTCTCCTATGGACGCTCTGCAACTGGTAGTGGCTCCAAAAGTCCGCCGGGCTGTTGTTTCTCAACCTTGTCCTGCTGACATACGAGACAAGTCTGCACATAACATTCTATATCATCTCGCATGCGTGCCCAATAGTAGATTGACTCAACCAAGGCCCTGGTGCGACGTTGGCCTGGATGACCAGCGCACATTGTATCATGACTCTCCCTTATGATCCGCCGTCTAATGTCTCCAAACTTAGGCACGTAGACCCGTCGACCCATGGTAAGCAATAGGCCGCCTTTTACCCAAAAACATCTCGTCTTGCCCTGGTTGGCTAACTCGATAAGTTGTTTGGCTGCCTGATCATGTTGCATGCCTTCTTTTATACCTCATGAATGTCCCGAGTTGCTGTAGTGATGGCAGCAAGCTCGGCTTTCAGGCTCAAGGTATCAACTACAACACTACCTTTGCCCGACTTGTACTCTAGCACATAATCAAACTCGGCCAAGAAGTCTTGCCACCTAGTCTATTTTGGTGTGAGCTTCTTCTGCGTCTGAAAGTAGCTAGTAGCCACATTATTGGTCTTGACCACGAACCTCGACCCGAGCAGATAATGCCGCCATGTACGAAGGCAATGCACAATGGCATCCATTTCCTTCTCTTGCACCGTGTAACGCCACTCCGTCTCATTTAACTTCCGGCTCTCAAACACTATGGGATGTTTATCCTGCATTAGGACACCCCCAATGGCGAAGTCTGAGGCATCTGTGTGCACCTCAAATGTCTTGGCAAAGTCAGGTAATGCCAAGACTGGCTCCTCTGTTACAGCTGCCTTATGGCATTCAAACGCCTTTTGACAATGCTCCGTCCAAACCCATGGCTTGTTCTTCTTTAACAACTCAGTCAGTGGTGCAGCCTTTGCTGAGTAGCCACTGATGAATCGACGATAGTAGTTAACAAGGCCAAGGAAGGATCTCAACTCCGTTACCTTTGTAGGTGCCTTCCACTCCTGGATAGCACGTACCTTAGCCTTGTCCATGAGTAGCTCGCCATTGCTAATGACATGGCCCAAGAAGTGCACATTTGATTGTGCAAACTCGCACTTCTCCCTCTTGATGTATTGCTCGTTCTCCCACAAGACTTGGAAAACTTTCCTTAAGTGCTCCATGTGTTCCTCCAAGGTGTTGCTGAAGATGACTATGTCATCTAGGTAGACTACCACGAACTGATCAAGGTAGGGATGAAAAATCTTGTTCATAAGGATGCAAAATGTGGCCGGTGCATTGGTTAGGCCTAAGGGCATCACAACCACTCAAAGGCTCCATATCTCGTCACACATGATGTCTTTGGCTCATCCCCTTCAACAATGCGAACTTGGTAGTAGCCTTTTCGAAGATCTACCTTGGTAAAGTACTTGGCTTGCCCAAGTCTATCGAATAAGTTAACAATGAGCGGGATCGGGTACTTATTCTTCACTGTAACCTTATTAAGTGCTCGGTAGTCTATGCACAAGTGCATCGATCCATCATTCTTCTTCTGGAACAATACTGGTGCGCCGAAAGGTGCATTTGATGCGCGAATGTGACCAACATCCATCAACTCTTTCAATTGTTTCTTGAGCTCCTCTATCTCGGGCGGTGCCATACGATATGGGGCAAATGCAGGTGGCTTAGACCCCTGGCTCCAACTCAGTCTTGTGATCCACCTCTCACCTAGGCGGCAAGTGCTTAGGCAACTCCTCGGGCATGACATCTTTGTTTTCCTCAAGCAACTTCTCTATGAAAGGTGACAATGTCTCTTGAAAACTCTTGTCTTCCTCTAGACTTGCAATGGTTGCCACGAACGTTGGCTCCCCCTTCTTGATCCCTTTGAAAACCTGCATAGCTGAGATTTGTGCTTGGATTTGTCCGTGTGGCATAGTCATTATAGGTACCATGCAAGCTCCTTCTCGCTCCATAACCAAGAGATGTTGGAGGTAAGGGTCGATCAAAGTATGACAATGTCTAAAGAACCCTTGCCCCAGTATGATGTCAAAGATATCCATAGCGGTTACAGTAAAGTTTGTCATACCTTTCCAAGCTCCCAATTTGACACCTACTCCATTAGCTACCCCACGAGCATTTTGTACCTCGGTATTCACGGTCTTGACGCGAGAGTTGGTTGGGGCAAGCTTCAATTCTAGTCTCTTTGCTGCAGCCTCAGTCACGAAATTGTGAGTTGCTCCAGTATCCACCATTGCACGAGCGGGCTTGTTGTTGATGGTGAGATCCATGGACTGATTGCCACTCTCGGTAGGTTGGATATCTTGCTTTCTGATGGCACCACATAATCTGATCATACCCAACTGTGTCGAACTCTCTCCTTGTGGCTGCTCCTTTCGTTCACGGACTATGGCGCTGGGGCTTTTTAGGTTGGGACAATTCCTGAAGTCGTGCGACCCTTCGCATATGTAGCATCCCTTCTTCTCGGCCTGTGCCTTCTTCTCGTTGTAGCCCTGATGACCACTCGACTTTTTGGAATCTTGAGTCTTGGAGTATTGTTGATGTATCTCCTTGCCTTTGCCACGGTCTCCCCCACCTTTGACATTGTTAACCTTTGACTCCTTGCCATTGCCTTTGTCGTGCTTGTCATGCCTAAAATCCATCAATGATTCAGCCTCCATTACGGCTTGGTCTATATCAGTGACTTGTCGGCGTTGCAACTCTTGTTTAGCCCAATTTTGCAACCCGTCCATGAAGTGGAACAACAAGTCATTATTGGTCAGGTTGGGGATTTGAAGCATAAGGGGAGTGAACTCCTTGACATAATTACGTATGCTCCATGTTTGATTCAATTCCCTAAGCTTGCACCTTGCCTCGTACAAGACATTGTTTGGAAAGAACTGTCGCTTGAACTCGGTATTGAATTGATCCCATGTGCTAATAGTACATAGACCTTTATCCACGTCGGCCATCTTCCTTCTCCACCAAAGCATGGCAGTCTCCGAGAGGTACAATACCGCACTATTGATCTTGGCCTCGTCGTCCCTCACTTTGCCGTGCTTGAATTAGTTCTCCAAGTGCCAAAGGAAGCTTTCCACTTATTGTGCATCACAAACACCTTTGAACACCGGGGGTTTGGGAGCCTCGATCTTGGCCTCTCTCGTCACCACCACATTGCTGGCTACCTCGGTCACGCCAATATTGACATGCCCCTCGAGTGAATCTATCTTTGCCTTCATAGCATCGATAGTACTCAAAGCCTCCATGAGTCTGCACTCTAAGGCAGTGATGGTTTGCCTTAGTTCCATCTCGGTCTGTGTACGTCCCTCCAAATCATTTCGGATACTCTCAATCTCTTCAAGAGTGTGCCCCTCAACTTGAGGGTGCCTTCCACCTTCCCCAGGCTTTGGTCAAAGATCTCCACGGCGTCCATCCCCGCGTTCATCTTCATCACCCACTCTTTACCGAGTGAGACATCCTCGGGCAGGACTTCCACTTTATCCTCGCTCGCCTCAGTAGCAGATAGTTCTTGGGATGTAAGCCCTTCGTTTGACACAACCTCAGGTGGCACCTCCTGTCTCTTGTTGGTGGCATTTCTCTTTTTGCCACGGCCATTCTTGCCAGCATCATCCTGGATGACGTTGGCTTGGGTGTTGGTAGCGAATTTCTTCGTCATTCGCCGTTCTCTTAGTTGAAACCTTCGCTCTGATACCACGATGTCACGTCCTTAGTTATTAACTAAGTACACGTGCGGCACTTGACAACTCGCTCACGATCTTGCACATCTTGCTCACGTTCTTGCTATGCCAAGTCAGCCTTACTACACTCAAGATCGCTAAGATAATGGAAGAAAGAACACAAGAAAATTGTTAAAGGAAGCTTTGTATTAGAGAGAACTTGAATTGTTTTGCTTGATGAATTACAAATTAATGGACCCCTTTATATACTAGTCTCCCAGGGGCTAGTGTGTAAATATTAATTATTACACAAGTCCTTGATATTTACAAGATAAGGGCTTTCTCTAGAATTCTCTACAAGCCTAGAAGATTCCAAGGACTTTCCTAGCAAATCCATAGAGATCTAGGTTCTTCCTAAGGAAATGTCCATACTTCTCTAGAATCTTCTCACAAATGCTAGACTTCTTCTTATGTAAGCTTCCACATGGCATTAATATATGCCAAATGGCGCCTATGTGACATGATAACGTGGCGGGGTCATCACAATTGGCTCTATTTTGGTAAAAATAGTCAGTGCCATGGGGTGTTAAATTGAGCTTTACACATTTGATCGATACCACTAGTCAAATACACAAAAATATACAACTATTTTGTCTAAAGAAATTATATTATACATTAATATTCAAATAATATAATTTTTTTAACTATTATTTTGAGTGACGAAAGTACTGTGTAAAAGTTCCTCTCAAATTTCAAGGACAAAATTACATAATAATGCACTCCATAAGTTGACCTTGCATTATTTTATCCCACTTGCAAGTTTGAAAATGTGTAGCCAAATATCAATAAGCTTAGATCTGAATTTTTTTCTAGTTTTTTTATGCTATTTATCTTCAAGCGTGAAATATTTCCATTCTCTTTTTTCCTCAAATTTCTACACACCTATCACAACTATGAAAATCTAAAACAGACGCGAGAAATCTAAAATCTCTTCTTCCTTAATGCTAATTTTGTTAGATTTTGAATATGATTTTGTGAGAAATTTAGAGTGGGTATTGTTTGAACTTATTATAATTAGTCTAAGGAGACTGTATACGAAGTTTGGAGTCATTTAATGGATATTTGGAATAGTTTTAATCAAGTATTGCAAGTGAAAATCGTACAAAAAGTTCATGAGAGATGCTTATATATTTTTATACAATATTATAAACTTTTATACAAAGAGGTATATTATATATATAGTTGTATAAAAATGTATAAAGATGTATAAGCACAGTAGTGAAAATGTTAGTGATACACCATGTATATAGGTGTAGTAGTTGAAGAAGAAGAAGAAGAAGAAGAAGAAGAAGAAGAAGAAGAAGAAGAAGAAGAAGAAGAAGAAGAAGAAGAAGAAGAAGAAGAAATGTGAGAAATCCACAAATACCTGTAAATAATGTATCAACCTTATATAAGATAATGTATAAGAGGTGTTTATACACCATTATACACTACTTATACACTATTATACAAATGAATCCTATTAATTGAGCTTCAGTTCTTCTTCTTCTTTGGGCATCTTCTGAAATTCAACTCAAATCTAGCTCAAATCTGCTCCAAATCACTTCAAATTTGAGTTTTGAACTCCCCTTGACAATCCCAATCAATTGGGCCAACACCCAATCCAAACAACTAACAAAATTGAGAAATTCAACAACAACAACAACAACAACCCAGTATAATCCCACTTAGTGGGGTCTGGGGAGGGTAGTGTGTACGCAGACCCTATCCCTACCCTGGGGGTAGAGAGGCTGTTTCCAAATAGACCTTCGGCATCCTTCCCTCCAAGAACTTCCCATCTTTCTCTTGGGGAGACTCGAACTCACAACCTCTTGATGGGAAGTGGAGGTTGCTTACTATCAAAAATTAAGAAATCCAATTTCTGAAATTGAAGCTTCGAATGACCTTTAATGGTGACTCCAAAAATAATAATTATCTTAAATGGTATTTTTTCTTCTCATCTTAATAGTGATTGTAAACTTTGAATCTGGAAGGAGAATTGAAGAATATATGAAATGGTAGAGAAATGTTGGAGTGCAAAGTCGTGAAACAGGAAGAAGAAGAAGAACGAAGAAAAGAAAAAAAATAGGGTGGGCTAACTGGTGAAAAATAACTTTCAGATTATGTACAACCTGAGCCATATCAGGTAAGAGCTTCAAACGTAAACCATTTTTTGATGGACTGTTGGGCTAAGTGAGAAGAAGCGTAATTTCCCCAATTTCAGGGGTGAAATTCCATGACAGTGGCTATTTTTCAATTATTGGGGCTAAAAAGTGTCTATTTATGAATTTTACCCCTTGTTTGTCCAATAACGTGGGCTGGGCAGCAATATTGGGCCTTATAGTTGTACACCACACGGGCTGAAATTTTATCCTGTTAAGTCGAGTTCAGCCCACAGAATCCGAACCGCACAGAAGTCCTTTGTCTCATCCTGGCCGTTGATTATTCTTTATAAATGATTTAACACTTCCAGCAACTAGGGTTTTTATCTTCTGTCAGAGCAAGTGATTCCGGCACACTCACAGATCTGTCCGCCGTTGCCGAACACTCAGAGGTACTCTTCTCTCTCTTCCATTGCCCCTTCAGTATTCACTTCCACTCAAATCTGCGCCAAATTTCCATTTTTTAAAGCAATTTATTTATGATCTCTGTCTTACTAGTAAGAAAATATGCGTAAAACTGAATTATAATTCCTGAGAATTGACAAAAATAGACGTTTTCTGCTGCATTTTACCTATTTGATTAGAAATGCATGAACTAGTTCAAGTTTGTTATCTTAATCTTTCTGAATTACTACTCCATTTAATATCAACAAAGAGAAAAATGACGAATGCTCATACTTCTGAACAATAGTTAATTAAGCTGGTAATTAGCTGTATATCTCAATACCTGTTTGATTGAAAGTCGTTCCTATATTGTATCATCAGGATGGAGCCTGAGAATTTCAGGAGAAAATGTTACATTTTTTGAATTTTTATTTCCTAGTTGATAAGTTTCTACAGATTATTTATAGCGGTTTTAGGTTTATAGCTGAATCAGTTGATTGTTTAGATCTGTGAAGATGTACACGTCAAGGCAAAAGATTCACAAAGACAAAGATGCTGAACCTTCTGAATTTGAGGAGTCCGTTGCACAGGTTCTGTGTTGTTCTTAGTTGACTGTTCTGGTTATTGTTTAGTTTCAATCCGTCCTTTGATAATTTTGTGTTTGTGGAATGAAGATATAAATTTTGTTGTTGAACAGGCTTTGTTTGACTTGGAAAACACCAACCAAGAGCTGAAAAGTGAATTGAAGGATCTATACATCAATTCAGCAGCGTAAGAGTGGTGTTAACAGATTATTTGCTAGTAAATATGTATTGGATTGTTCTGTGATAATTAATTTATTTGGCTGCTGCTGCAGTCAAATTGATGTGTCTGGAAGTAGGAAAGCTGTTGTTATTCACGTACCATACAGACTGAGAAAAGCTTTCCGCAAGGTCCATGTTCGTCTTGTTAGGGAGCTGGAGAAGAAATTCAGTGGAAAGGTAACCATTAACCATTTTCTTCCTGCTGCCACTGGCTTTGTGTATGTTTTCGAGTTTGTACCTGGAAACCTATTCATTAGAATTGTGCCACATTTTGTTATTGTATTTAAGATTATTGACAATATGGTAATGCAATTAAAACATATGCGTAATTCCAGGTGATGAATCACCTTATCAAAAAGATCCAATGATGAGTTTTAAAAGATTGCATACTTTGCTCATTGGATTCCACCAATGTATCTCTTGTGTGATTGGGCAAAAGATTATACTCCACTCTTATTTATTTGTTCTCTTTGCACGATTCTCACTCTAATGCCACTCTGAAGAATGGAAATACTTTTAGGTATTAACTGTTGTACTCCAATCTTTGGGTTCATGCACTGATGATTTAAAGAATGTTTTTGCATCCATCTGTTTCTTGTGGCGAACTCTGTAGTAATTATATAGTGTTGGTATTTCGTATACATTTTAGGTTAACAATGAATTAACTGATGTAACTTAATTCTGAAATGATGCTCCTGCGTGCTTTACTTAATGGATACCAGTTTGCTTGCGATGTCAGACATGGCTTACATGTTCAGTATTGAGTTTTCCTATATTCTCTTGATATTCAATTTCTAAGAATATTCATGCAAGAATCGACCCGTAGAGAATGTGATTTTTTAGCATTTCCTGACATTCACTTTCTTGTAGGATGTAATCTTCATTGCCACCAGGAGGATAGTGAGGCCCCCCAAGAGAGGCTCTGCTGCCCAGAGGCCCCGCAGCAGGACTCTTACTTCTGTTCATGATGCTATATTGGAGGACTTGGTTGTACCAGCTGAGATTGTTGGGAAGCGAACTAGATATCGCATCGATGGATCCAAGATAATGAAGGCAAGACTCTTGAATTTAAATAGTCGTGTCATGTTGCTCAACTTTTGTGGGTCTCCAATCCTACTTGGTGAAACTGTTATTACTGGAGAAAACCGGAAGATCCACTTTGCCTATTTGTTTCTTAATTACATAGACTCCAGGGTTATTTTAATAGTAAAGAAAACCATGATTTCAATCTGAAGGGAAGCTTCTGCAACATGTTTTAGTTTTAATTATATTTGTCAACTTTTCTCAGTTCATCATTGTGCTTGTTTGTGCTGGACAGGTCTTCTTGGACCCCAAGGAGCGCAACAACACCGAGTACAAGCTGGAGACCTTTTCTGCAGTTTACAGGAAGCTTTCAGGCAAAGATGTTGTGTTCGAGTACCCCATCACGGAGGCTTAAAACAAGATGTGTTCCGAGTACCCCATCATGTCAATGGAGGCGTTAAACATACAAAATAGTGGTCTTGATCTCTTTGATGCAGAACTATAATTAGTGGCTACTTTATAAAATTTTGGCATTTAAATTTTGTTTGGAAGGCAGAGGACGGTGTTAAAACTGTTTTTGAGTTTCTATGGAATTTTGTTGCAATCTGCTAGAAAGATAATCAACTTATTTTATAAATCTTTTGCCATGCTGTTTCCATAATTTTATGCTGAACCTAGGTGTTATTATCTTTGGAACTCGTTGATTTTGCTGCTTGCAATTAATTCTGGTCCTACACAGTATTAGTAAATGTCCTAGCCCTTTGTCCACCTACTGAGTTGCTATCTCCTGTAGGTTTTTTCTTCTCGTGTTTGGTGTTTTCTGGTGCATTATTAGAGAAGTTCTCACTGCATGGCAAGGTGTATGATAAGTTTATTTTGATTTATATGCTGCAATGAGTTTTGCCCTTGTTACATTAAGGGATCGTTCGATACTTGACTATATTATTTCGGGTTTATAATGGATTAATTTAGATAAAATATCATGGTATAGCCAGTTTTCACACTGGTCAATGAAAAATAGCCAGCGTTTATCAAATCAATGAAAAATAATCACTATTTTGCTGCAACAGGACCGGTCCAGTATAATATACGGGAGTTGTGGTGCATTTATGTATGAACTCCAGCATATTATGCTGGACCGGTAAACTTTGCTAATTCCTGTAAAATTTGCGGGAGACTGGAGCACCAGTGCTCCAAACTCCAGTATATTATACTGGACAATTATATTTANAAGCATACTTATGCTGGAACTCCCGTAAAATTTACGGGCGTATTTTTCCGGATTTTGAACAGTGTTTTCGCTCAGATTTAAAGTGGCTAAATTTCGATAACTTTTGGAACTTGGCTATTTTTCAATAACCAGTGGTAAATCTGGCTATTTTTGAATTTCTCCCATTAATTTATCCTACTTGGAAGGATGGATTAATTTATCCCACTTGGGAGGTGGGATAAATTAATACTTAAGTTTGATGGGACAAGGTGAGATATCTAGGATTTAGTTTGGGATTTAAATTTATATTATGTTTGATTGGTGATTTAAATTTATATCCAATTAAATACAGTATAAATTTAACCTTACATCTTATCCCACCTTACCGTGTACCCTATGTCCCTAACTCTATAGTAATATTAAGTCGTCTTCCTATTATGCAGTTCCTTAATTTAGTACTCGACCAAGTTAAAATAATTTACTTCAGCATTTTTGTGCCTTCTTTGTATAATACATTGTTATGGAGGTCATGAAATAATTATTAGTTAATTATTTATTCTAATTTTCCTATACTACAGTTTCATACTTTCATAGAAGTAAAACGTTTTAGTTTACGAGCTAGAAGAAATTTTCCTTATGTTCCACTATGATGATTGATAGGAATTAGGTTATATACTGTACCGAGGCTTTTGTGGAATCCGTTGTTTCAGACGTATTGTTAGAATTTGTTTAGAGGATAAATAATCCTGCTCTTTTACCTATACTAATGGCGAAATATATAAACGGTCTCTTTATGTTATCATCAACGACCAAACAACATTTCAACTGACCCAATTATCAATTATACACTTTCTTCTCGACTGAAGTACGATCTTGTGAACCCCTTACGCTGACATGACAATGTGCTTTATATTCACGTATAAGCGCGTGAAACCCTTGAAATCAAGTTTTTCCTTTTTTTTTTCCTTTTTAAAACTTAAATTTACTTTATAGGGTCCCCACTTACCTTCTTTTTTTTGCCCACTTCAATTCAATTCACATATTTCCTTCTTCAAAATTTTCACCTTCAACGGAGGACAAGAACAATTTCCATGGGTGCCCAAATAGCAAGCTAATATAGGAAAATTGGTACTTCATTTTGAACTTATTTCTCCTTTCAATCTCAAACCTGCCACTACCATCTCCACCGTTGCTACGGCCACCACCATAAGAACTCTGCCCACCTACTCCTGCCCTCCACCACTACTTTAGCCACCTCCACCACATACAAAAAACATAGCAAAACAAATCTACGATCTGTCTCGACCAGCTCCACCAACTGTCGATACTCCGGTATCATCTCGTTCTTCCGGTTCTTCTCCTCCATCCATCGCCACCGCTCCTGGCGGTTCTCCTCCCAACTCTCCTAATTTTGGTTCCTTGAATAGAGTTGTCGCCGCCGGATCTGCTGTTGTAGCTGTATTTGCCGCTGCTTTGATGCTTCAAATCTTTGACATTCACAGGCTTGACCGCTGTTGATTTATTTTTACTATACCCAATTTGCTGTTGAATATTACTACTGGATTCTTTATTTATTTATGGAGATACTATGATGTATTCATCTTAGATCGCCTCTAATATGTATGTAATTGTTCTGATAATGAGCATTCATATATTCACCAAACAAATTTGGTAATCATATACGGCCATTGACAAGATTAGAGAGCTTTTGCTCGTATCGTATTTGGGTGGTTGGAGCTATCTGTCAATTCTATTTTTTGGTTATTCCGGTAAGACTCCATTTTGCCGGACTAGAACTCGCCGGAAGTTTGGACTAATATTATGAGGTAGCTAGTTGGGGCGCGGGCATGGGGAAATAGGTCAGATGGTTGTTTTTGTTTTAGTTATTACAAATTACACGTGTCGTACTTTAATTGGTTCATTTTAATATGTCATTCGCAAGTGCAATTAACACATATGGTTTGCTGCATTTGAGTGTTTATTTGATCCACTTAATAGCCACTTGGAGTGTTTAATTGATAATTGGGTCAGTTGAAATATTTGTTTGGTCGTTGAGGACAACATAAAGATACCGTTTATGTATTTCGCATATACTAATTGCTAAGATGCTTGTAATACTTAGTAATCATTTTCATTTGTTGCTAATTTTACTACGCTATAGTTGAAAGAGCTTATAGGACTCCTGTGTGAATGGAACATTAGAAATAGTTTCCTAATGTTTATGTTGAACTTCATTTTTCCCCTATTATCAAAAGGTTTAAAAGTTCTCTTTGTATAGAACTACTTCTCACAATTTCTCTTATTTATCAAGTAGTTTGTATCAGCCTTTCTTAGGTGTAGATGGATTAAAGATTACGGCTATATTTGTGGTTATATGCATGTATCCGGAACCAAAATGTGGTTCTTTTGGACTCAAAGAATCAAAATGTGTGGGAAAAAACTTGGTGATCATTTTATATATAACGCCCTTTTAAAGGGCACTATACCTGTATGGGTCAAAATTAGGTCTAGTTTAGTGAATGCATACGGACGAGCTGAGGCCGAGGTCGAAACCAAGCACGCCTAGTGGCGAGGAGTCGCTTAGAGAGAGAGACCAGTGCCGAAGTTGAATAGAGAACAAACAATTGTAATTGTTTGAATATTCCTAGGATTATGAATAAGAATATTCCATTGAATATTCCCCCAAATTGTACCTTTTTAGGATATTATAAGAATATCCCTTATAAATAGGAAGAGGGAGGAAACAAAAGGGTCTTCTGTATTTTTCTGATAAGAACATCTTGTAAAGAGTTGACTACGAAGACTATACAAAAAACTTGTCGTGTCTCCTCTGTTCGATTCCATTAAAAAACATTCCTCTTTTATTCACAAGATCCAAGAACACTCTGTTCATTTCAACAGTCTAATGTCACACACTATAGTTAGAAGAAAGAATCATTCATCTCATTCAACATTGGGGTGACAAATCCCTTCTTATTACATTTAATGCCATTTGTCACATTTATTGCATGTTTTCATTCTCATATTTATTGATAGTCATTAAACACTAACTTGATATTCATTGACCTGAACACGGTCCCATACCATTAAGGGGTCGTTTGGTAGGGTGCATAAGAATAATACTGAATATGGTGTATTAGTTATGCTGATATTAGTTATGCTTGCATTAGTTATGCTGTCATTAGTTATGCTAACATATTTCTTATCAATTCTTTGGTTTGATGTATTAAAACATTGCACAATTTCTAAAAAAATTATTTGTTTACAAAAATGTCCTAAAAACTAGTCCACACTCTAACTTTTTAAAAGAAACATATATTGAGAAATGTTTTTATATGAATAGGTTTTAAAAAAATATTTTATTTGTCTACTTATATTGTAAAATAAAATTAAATATTTATTTATAAAAAAATAAAATATGCTAAGAATTTATTTATTTACTAGGGATATAATTTTATTTCTCAGTATTTGGATTATTTTGAACTTGTATTAATATACTAACTAGCATATTTTAATCAAGCATAAATTTTGAAGGACAATTTTGTC
>MU787320.1:404-121226 GCA_026770625.1 Nicotiana glauca
GAAAACAATCGAAATATACCAAAAATCTCGAAACTAGCAAAACCCGAGCCCCGGGCCCATTTCTCAAAAAATTATGAAACTTACATTTTCGGAATCCTCGTCTCGCCACGAGTCCGTACATATAAAATTTATCAAAATCGGAGTTCAAATGGGCCATCAAATTCTAAATTTACATAGCAAAAACCAAGCCCTAATTTCTTAAATTTTTGTACCCAATTTCAGAGAATTAATGAATGAATCTTCAATAAAATCATGTATTTAACTCATAAAACTTATCTCCAATCGATTCCCATTCGAAACCTTCTTACTTCCCATCAAAATGCTCCTAAGATGCTCAAAAATGGTGAAAGAAATGAGCTGGGTTGCTGGGGAAATGTCCTTAAAACATTCTGTCCAGGCCTGATTTTCCTTCATCGCGTTCGCGACCTCTCTCACGCGAACTCAAAGCACATTTTCAAGACCTTCCCAATTTTCCTTGTACACGAACGCGTCAACTGGCCCGCGATCGCGATGAACCAACAGCTTCCACTACGCGAACGCGTCTGACCCCACGCGTTCGCGATGCCCAATCTTCTTCTTTAACGCGAACGCGATCCTACCCTACACGAATGCAATGGCCAAATTTCAAGCCCTCTCCAGATTACTCTACGCGTTCGCGTCCATCACCACGCGAACGTGATGAACAAAAGTCAGCAACACTTATGACAACAAAATCTGATCTCAATACCAATCAAAAATGGTCCGTTTGAACCTCCAAAATCACCCCGAGGCCCCCGGGACCCCAGCCAAAAACACCAACCTACTCCAAAACATCATACGGACTTGTTCCAATCATAAAAACATGACCATTAATACAAAAATCATCAAATCACGATGGATTCAAGCCTAAATTCAATTAAAACTTTTGAATTTCACATTCGACCAAAAACCCGGCCAAACGACGTCCAAATGATCTGAAAATTTGCAGACATATCCAAAATCACCTAACGAAGCTACTGCAACTCTCGGAATTCCATTCTGACCCCCAGATCAAAATCTCACCTATCAACCGAAATTCGCCAAAACTCCAACTTCATCAATTCAAGCCTAATTCTACACCGGACCTCCAAATTCAATTCCGATCGCGCTCCTAAGTAACAAATCATCCCCGGAAGCTAACCAAACCACCGAAAATCACTTCCAAGCCCTCTAACTCACAAGTCAACTTCCGGTTGACTTTTCCAAAACAAGCTTCCTTCTAAGAGGCTATTTGCCTTATTTTCAACCAGAACCAATTCAATTACACCCGATCGACTCTAATATTGATATTTAAACATGGATCAACATAATAAGGGGGAAACTAGGTGGTAACTCACGTGACAGCGGGCCGGATCGTCACACTCTATTATTTATGCTAGTAATCTTTTTAAAGAACGATTAATTCTCTAGGAAAACTTAGAAATAATTGCTAAAAACTTTAAGGGCCCATGGTTAGTAGCGGGAGATTTTAATGAAGTTACTTGTACCACGAAAAAACTTGGTGGTCTCCCTATTAATTATAACAGAATTTCAAAGTTTTTGGACTATTTGAGTAACTACGGACTTGTAGACCTAGGGTACAAAGGGTCTAGATTTACTCGGACTAATAAGAGAAAAAACTGTAAAATTTTTATCATGGAAAGACTTGACAGGTGTATTGCAAACACTGATTGGATAGAGCTATTCCCAGATGCTAATGTAAAACATTTAGTTAGGAGCCATTCAGACCACTGTCCAATCAAGATAGAATTTTCTTTAAAAAGTTCTCTAACAATAATAATATATTTAGTTTAGAGACTATGTGGCTGTCACATTCCACGTTCAGAGCTTTAGTTGAAAACTCTTGGTCGGACCAACCAAATATTACTAAAGCTGTAGAAAAATTTTGTCAAGATGCCTTAGACTGGAATAAGACTACCTTTGGAAACATTTTTAAAAAGAAAAGCAATATATTAGCTAGACTAATTGGAATTCAAAACTCCCAAAACTACCCTCATAGCCAATTCCTAATAAACCTGGAAAATGATCTCCTTCAGGAGTATAATACCATACTCAGGCAAGAGGAGGAATTTTGGAAGCTCAAATCCAGAATCCAATGGATCCAGGATGGTGATGCGAACACAAAATTCTTTCACATCACTACCATGCAAAGAAGGAGGGAAAATTGAATAATATACTTAAGAGATGAAGCAGGTAATTGGATCCAAGAACAAAAAGCCATCAAGGCCCACTTTACAGATTACTACAAAAATCTCTACTCCACTGATCTCAAGCAATCTACTCTTAATAATACCCATCTCTCTTACTACTCCGCTATTAAGGATCAGGACCACTTTTTCCTTAGTAGCACCCCCCCTCTTCAGTTGAAATTAGGAGGGCTCTAGACTCTTTTCAACCTTATAAATCTCCGGGACCGGATGGACTACACCCGGTTTTCAATCAAAAATATTGGAAAGAGACTAATAAACTCCTCATAAAATTTTGCCAGGACTCCTTCTCAGAAAAAAAAAGTGCTCACAAGTATGAATAATTCACTAGTTTTTCTAATCCCTAAAAGTTATATTGCTGAAACAATTAGACAATATAGACCCATAAGCCTTTGCAATACGGCTTATAAAGTCGTTACAAAGATTATCCTAAACCGCATTAAAACCTTCCTGCCGAAGCTCATTTACCCTACCCAGACTAGTTTCATTAAAGGTAGAAGGGCTGCAGATAATGCACTTATTATAAATGAGGTACTCCACCATTTCAAAATCTCAAAAGGGAAGAAGGCAAAAATGATGATCAAGATAGACTTGGAAAAGGCTTTTGATAAAATGGAATGGTCTTTTGTTAGATTCTCCCTAATCTCCCTAAACTTCCCTCTGGGCCTCATTAAACTCATTATGTCATGCATCTCCACCGCCTCAACTGCTATTCTTATCAATAGATCTAGAACAGATTTCTTTGAACCATCTAGGGGTATTAGACAGGGGGATCCCCTATCCCCATACATCTTCATCATCGGTATGGAAATGTTCTTTAGGTTAATTGACCATGAAATAGACTGCTGTCAATGGACCCCCATAAAATTTAGTCCCAAAGGTCTGGAACTGTCACATCTCTTCTTCTCTAATGATCCCATTCTTCTAGCTGAAGCCAGCCAAAAAAGCTATAGCTCTATTATAGACACTATCAATAAGTTTTGCAACGCTTCGGGCCAATCTATCAACTTCGACAAGTCTAAAATAGTCTTTTCTAAGAATACCCCTATTGACCAAAAGGACCTCATAAGTATATGTCTTTCAATGAAGTACACTGATAATTTTGGAAAATACCTAGGCTTCCCGATGTTGAACGCTAATCCCACAAAAAAGGACTTCCAGTGTATCCTAGATAAACTAAATAATAGATTAACAGCCTAGAAAACAAAATTCCTAAGCTTGGCAGGTAGGACAACCCTCATAAAAGCCACCTTAGCTGCAATTCCAAATCATGTCATGCAAATTTATGACCTCCCCAAAATAATTCTCAACAAGATAGACTCAATTCAGAGAAATTTCCTATTGGGTAGCATGAGGAAAATAAAAAATGTCACCTCGTTAGATGGAGTATAGTTACAAAGCCAAAAAATCAAGGGGGATTGGGAATCCCTAACTCCCATTTGAAAAATTCCTCCTTCAATATAGCACTAGCGTGGAGGTACAGGAAGGAGAAAGAATGCTTATGGGCTAAAATTATCTTCGGTAAATATGACCATAGGAAGAGCTTGAATTTAGGTTTCCATACCTGGAAAGTTATAAAAAGGAAAATGAAATTTGTAAAAATAATATTAAACGGTTAATTGGAGATGGGAAAACCATAAATCTCTGGCAAGACAAATGGATTAACCAAGCAGGAAATCTCAGGGAATCTATTCAAAGCTCTATCCAAGCGGGGGAATCTGACAAAAAACTATCATGTCTCATTAAAAATGGAAGCTTTGACTTAAGTGAACTATCTTTCAAACTAACCCCGGACATTGTGTCAAAAATTAATTGCACATACATAAAACAAACGGGCTCCTTTGGAGACTCATACACTTGGAATTTCGCAAATCACAATGTCTTCTCTATTAAAGCGGCATATGAAATTGTCTCAGAGTACACAGGCAACCCCAAAAACTTAGCCTGGATTTGGAAAATTAACTACCCAAATAAACTGAAATTCTTCCTTTGGACTATCTTTTGGGATAGGCTACCCACGAAGGAGCTGCTAAAAAAGAGAGGGATTTGCCTTGAAGACACTTGTACTATTTGTAAAAAAGAAACGGAAAACATAGAGCATATCTTCTTCCGGTGTAACTACTCTAGGCAAATCTGGCACTAAATAAAAACCAATCACCCCTTTGCCCAAAATCCTAAGGGGATAGACATACTCCAAGAATGGTTAAAGAAAAAACTCCTGTCAAGAGAGCCATTTGACAACTTACTTAGTTGGAGTTTTTTTTCTTCCTTTCCTCCTATGGCACATATGGAACTTTAGGAATGGGACCCTATTCCGAAAGAATATAGCACCCATCAAACAAAATTCAACCCATTAGTAAGGCCATTGAATTCCTCTACATGGAAAAAAATAATCGCTTAAACCCAATTAAAAAAGTCATTTATCTAAAATGGGAACCTCCGGACTCAAATTTCTTTAAGCTCAATATAGATGGAGCCTGTGCGGGAAACCCAGGAGTGGGAGGAATAGGCGGTGTGTTTAGAGACAATGAGGGGAATTGGATCCTAGGCTTCAATATGGGCTATAAGTACGCTACCAATATCTACATGGAGATCTTAGCCCACTCCATGGAATCAAGCTAGCAATAACAAAGAAGATCTTTCCTTTAGTAATAGAGACGGACTGCTTGGAACTATTAAACACTTAAAATCTAACAATGGTCTCTACCAAAACTTAATTGATGATTGCAGGTACCTATTACGGATGGTGCATGACCCTCAGCTGAATCACATCTTTAGAGAGGCTAATGGAGTAGCGGACATATTAGCTAAAAATGGTTGCAGCCTGAACACCTTTTATACTTTGCAAATCTTTGTTGTTCCGCCTTTCTTTACTTTTCATGCTTTAAAAAGAGACAGTTTAGGAACTATATTGCCTAGACTGAGTTCTTGTTGTAATAACTCTTAGTTTTTGTTGAATAAATCTTTGATTACCAAAAAAAAACTTATAATAAAAGGACATAATCAGAATTTTAAATATTAGCCTTGTAATCCTCTTAGTTTTAGGACATAATACTACACATTATGAATCCTAGAAAAGTATGAAAAAGTAATACTTACCGTTAAAAGTTCATAAGTATTCTACAATTTAAACTTCAAAAGAGATGACGAAAACCAGAAGGATTTTTTCGTTGCTTGGCATATAATCACTATTTAATATTTATTTTAAAAATTGTGCTATACATATATGTAATATCCAGATTTTGTATAAATATCTTACATTCGCCACCCGAAAAATATGCACATGCATATATTGATTAATCTATCTATATCTATCTATATTATTATAAAATCATGAATACGATGTTGGAAGACCAAAATAGAACTAAAATATAATATATTATTGGATATAATAGTAATATTGTTATTTTCCTTTTTCTTTTGAGATTAATTTGACTTAGGAGAAAGAGCGTGTCTCAGAATTCTATTCTAATTGGTTTATGATTCCAAATTAACTTTTCCATGTTTTAGTTTATGTAGCATTTGAATCGTTCATTATTAGGAGCAATGTAGCTTCAAAGGGTATAAAATACCGACAATATGAGCGGACAAATGAGAGAATGTAAGACACGGGAATTTAATTAAAGTTTTAATAATATTTAATTTAATTTCAAAAAATAAAACATCTAGAGTATTAGCCGTCCTATTCACTTTCAAGGGAGAGAAGATAGTACAGAGGAATTAAATTAATTTATGTTTCTAATAGGTATATTAATATTGTATTTATGTTNAATAGGACATAAATGAATTTGGACAATATAATACATCGTCAAATTTAATTAGTAATAGGACATTATAATACGTTTTTAAATTAAATTAATAATAGGATTTTTTAAGAAACATATCCTAAAAGTAATAGGATTACATGACTAAAAATATGTACTTGTTCAATTTTAAATGAATTAGACAGCCGGAAAGTAATTATACTAATAGGATTCCTAACATTACAAACATAAAGATCTAAAAGTGAAATGTCATATCAGTCTTTTACTCTTTGAAAATAAGATTTATGGTGGATAAAATTATAATTACGATTAAATATTCAAAACAAGATATGAACTAATACTAAGACCTAAATCAACGTATAATAAGTTATTTTTTATGTTTAAACCAAATAACTAAGTCTTTTAATTAATTATTTAGCAAGAGAATTCAATTCAAGTTTTGTTTAAATTTATTATATGAATAAAATTCTTGTTCAAGTTTAAAAAAAAATCTTATGGTACATGAATTTATTCCATAAAAAAATGCGTTAGAATACAAAATAAAAATGTTAGTATATTATTAAGAATCAAAATGCTACACAATCGTCTGAGGAAGCACAATCAATGCTACATCCTAAACAAGAACAAATTTTTAAGGATATATTATAAAGAGTCGACTCAGGTATAACGGGATTATTCTTTGTAGATACCTCCGGCGGGATCGAAGTAATATTTTTATGTCATGCATTACTTTCAAGCAACATATTAAGAGGCATGACACTCTTAGCAATAATAGCAAGTGGTGTACCAACGATGATTTTATTGCGAGGGCATCTACTTTAGATTTTATATACATCTTCAAACAACTTAACTAACCATCGCAAATATAAGCAGAGCAATAGTACTAAATTTATAAGGAAAGAAAAATTGATAATATGGGATGAAGCACTATGGCTAAGTGTCAAACGATTAATTTGTCGGAGTATGTGTGTCTGTGTGTGTGTATATATTAATGAACCATTTAGTAAAAATTAATAGTTTGAGAGGTGATTTATGTCAAGTATTATCATTAGTTCCAAAATCGACAAAAGCATAGACTGTAAAAGCTAGCTTGCCAAAGTTTTACTCTGGCCCCATACGAAAAAAATTCAACTTACAAGAAATATAAAGTAAGAACAGATCCAATATTTAATGTCTACTTGCTTCATATCGAAAACGAAGAAGAGCATCCAATAAAAGATGATTTGGTTCTTCCTAAAAACTTGATTATCAATTCCAATGGTAATAGTAGTGCATTTAATAAGAGAAATGTTTCTATCATTAGATTAAAATGCAATCTGTGCAAATCGCATAATAAAATTAAAAAGATATCTTATCTGCACAAATGAATATGTTGATCAACTAAATAAAAAGTTGATCGACAAATTTTACTGTTAAAAAAATATTTTTCAGTTTTTGACTCAGCAGAAAATGATACCAATAATTATTACCAAGAAGAATACTTAAAAACTTTAATACCAAAATGGCCTTCTACCATACATGTTTGTTGTCAAGTTTCTTGTTTCTTATGTATGTTAGTATCGCCATATATATAATATAATAAGTTAAAATTGATTTTCCATGGTATATAGGTTAACTTTGAAGAAAAATATGCACGTCATGCTACTGAAAAACTTAGATACGCTGAATAGCTTATGCAATAGTACACAGATGGTATATAGAAGTTTTGACAAAAATTATGATATTGGTTAATGTGTTTCTAAGTATATTCTTATCTCTAAATTAAACTTTAGTCTTCCGAAATTAAGGAATATCCTTTTAAATTTGTATGAAAATAATTTTTAGTATGTTTATTTTATGCAAATATCATAAATAAAGTAAAAGAACAAACCTCCTAAATATTGGTCTATATTTAACACAATATATTTTCTTGCATGAACAACTGTATATTGTACTTTAAAGTCGGGTATTAAGATCGACAACAAGAGTTCTGGTTAAGGCAGAGCAACCAACGCATTAGGAGGAAACATACACAAAAAAATATTATTCACAAAAATTGTTCGTTAAGATACTATCACATTAAATACTTTTAAACTATAATATATAATTATCTAACTAACAGGACAAAATTGATCATTCATGTAAGTTTTTAGGATGTCATTTTATTTTAAATTCATGTATTATGCTAATGTAATTATATTTTTTAGCATTTCGATGATTGTTGTATAATTATACATAAAATTTCTCACATTAATAAATTTTTATTATTCTTTTATATAAATAAATATTTAAATCATCACATGCCATTATTAACGTACAATGCACGTTCATAGACACTAGTTATTATAAAAGCATGTATACAATATCAGTTTACAAAAATAAGCTTATAATATTAAGCATAAGAACTCATAATAAAAGGACATAATCAAAATTCTAGATATTAGCCTTATAATCCTATTAGTTTTAGGACATATACTATACGTTAGGAATACTGTATGATTGAGTTTGGCTGGGGAATTTGAGGTAAGTGTTTGGCCTAAGCTTAGCTTGAGGGAACATGTGTTGTGTCTTATTTGCTACATGTGAGTGTTGTGTGTGACGTATAGGTATGGTGACGGGTATCTATACGTTGGTGTCAAGTATGCCCGTGAGTCTTATATTGTGGTGATTCTCATTATGTACCATCTATGCTTAAATTGAAGATTATCCATGTTGAACAAGATTATGATATTTTCTTGGTACTTGACCATTGTTGAGTATTGGTTCAAGTTGAGATTCATTTTGTGAAGATAACGAGATTGGTTATAGATGATTCCCTTGTCGGAATTTGTATTTGTTTTCATTGTTGATTCCCTTGCCGGGATGTTATTGTTTCTACTGTTTGGGTGAGGAAAGAGTGATAAAGAACGAAGGGTGATGCCGTGCTGTCACGACCTGGATTTTCCACCATCGGGATCTTGATGGCACCTACTCGTGGTAGCTAGGCAAGCCAACTTATCTACCTTTTCATCATTTAAACAATTATCTTAACAGTCTATAGAATCAATATAAAACATTAATTCTAATGAGAACAATAGCGGAAGTCTGTCTAATAAATACGAATCAAAATACGGAACAGTTAAATATATCCGCTGCCCAAGATTTGGTGTCACATTACTCACGAACTTCTAAGAATAAACTAAATACAAAGGTCTGAAATAAATATAACAGTTGTCTGTCTCGAAACAATGAGGCAACAGTCAAATAAGAAAAACATAAACAATAGACGCCGGACCTGCGGACGCCTGCAAGGCTACCTCAGTATCGTGATAATGAAATCCTGCTCCCGTAATACTGCTGTTGCTGCTCCTCAAAACCTGGATCTATGCAAAAATGCACAGAAGTGTAGCATCAACACAACCGACCCCATATGCTGGTAAGTGTCAAGCCTAACCCCGGCGAAGTAGTGGCGAGGCTATACTGGGCACCACATAAACCTGTGCAGTTACAAATATACAACGGGACATCGAATACAAGGCAATTAACAACATGGGAGGGGGAGACATGCTATGGGGAGATACAATCTCAACAGTAATCCCAAATAACAAACTAGAACAACTTAGATTCACAATGAACAAGGAAACAATTCTCAATACGAACACATGGTATCAATAATTGTTGCGGCGTGCAATACGCTCCACAAATATTACTGTTGCGGCGTGCAACCCGCTCTACAAATATCACTGTTATGGCGCGCAACCTGACCCTCATATATCATTATTGCGGCGTGCAACCCACTCCTCAATATCATTTACCCGATTGATTTCCCATACAACAATCACAATTAAGAGACATAAAAATAAACAAATATCTGACAAACATCCCGGCAAGGGATAGAATCCAACAAGTTCAACCAAACGTCCCGGCAAGGGAATAATTAACAACGCTTTCTTACTTTTCCTCATCTCATAAATCACTCTTCTATTTTGAGCCAACTCTCCAATTAATCAAGTCAATTCGTATGCCTTCAATATTCATATCACAATTTGAGCCAATGCTCCCAAGAATCAATTAATCATTTTACCGTTCACATGTTATTCACAACATTTNCAACTCATAGTCATGCTAGACACCAATGTATAGATACTCGTCACCATGCCTATACATCGTACTCGATCACATAGCAATTAGCAACAAGACTCAACTCCTATTCCCTCAAGCTAGGGTTAAACCAAACACTTACCTCAAAGCCTTGAAATCCACTTAATCCTCAACTTTTGCTTTACCTCGCGGTTCCACCTCCAATACAGTGATATCTTGGCATAATCAATTTAATAATATCAATAAAGACTCAATGGCAACGTCCCATAGATTAAATATGAATTTTCTAGCATTATTCCAAAAATCCCAAAATTAGACACTGGGCCCACATGGTCCAAACTCGAGGCTCGGACCAAAACCCAATCACCCATAACCCCACGAGTCCAAATATATAATTTGTTTTAAGATTCGACCCCAAGTTGAGGTTGAATCACCCAAAATTCTCAAAACCCTAACTCTACCCAAAATCCATAATTTCTACCTTGAATTTCATGATTTAGGTCTAGGATTTTAGTAACTAATGAAGGAAATTGAAGGAAACAAGTTGAACAATGCTTACCCAAGATGTTTTGATGAAAGGGAGCTTCAATGGACGCCTAAGTGCTTGGAGAAGAAAGGGTTTCGTATATTTTTATAAAAATCCTGAGCTACTGTTCTGTTTTTAACTTAAAAATTCACTGGGCAAAATTGCCCTTCGCGTTCACGGGAGAGGGCCACGTTCGTGAAGGGTAAACTGGGAAATACATCACGAACGCGTGAAGGGGAACGCGAACGCGTAGAAGAATATGCTAGGGGGCCAGTGTCTGTTATACGCGAACGCGATAAGGGGATCGCGAATGCGGTGAAGGGGGAGGCTGAACTACGCGAACGTGTGAACACAAGCGTGAACGCGATGAGTAAAATGAAGGCTAAGTCTTCTGAGTCAACTACTCTACGCGAACGCGAGAATAAGATGCGAACGCAATGAAGGACGAGGCTGAAGCTTCCCGAACGCGTGAGTCCTAGCACGAACGCGATGAGTAAAATCACTGGGTACCTGTTGTAGATTTTCTGCAGTTTTCCTAAGATCAAAACCACCCCAATACCTATCCAAAACTCACCTGAGCCCTCAGGGCTCCAAACCAAATATGCACACTGACCAAAAACATCATACGAACTTGCTCGGGCGATCAAATCGCCAAAATAACATCAAAATCAATGAATTGAGCCTTAAATCCAAGAAATCTTTCCAATTTTCATAAACTTCCAAATTTTCCAATATAAGGCCGAAACACACCAAACGACGTCCGTTTTCAACCAAACTTTATAGAAAGCGCTTAAACCATATATATGACCTGTACCGGGCGTCAGAACTAAAATACGAGCCCGATACCATTACTTTTTGATCAAATTTCATTTCTATTTTCCTTAACAATTTTAGAAAAATAATTTAACAGAAAAATTCTTTTACTCGGGTTCTAGACCTCGAATTTCGACTCCGAGCACATGCCCAAGTCCCATATTTTTCTACAGACCTTCCGGGATGGTCCAATCTCGGGTCCGGGTCCGTTTACCAAAAATGTTGACCAAAATCAATTGTAATCATATTAATATCAAAATTCTTCACAGAATTCACATATTTCAACATAAAAATTTTTGGGCTACACGCCCGGACTGCGCACGCAAATTGAGGCAAGTAAAAATGAGGTTTTCAAGGCCTTAGAAGCACGGAACGAGTGAGGAAACAGGTGATGACCCTTTGGGTCGTCACATCCTCCACCTCTAAATCAACTGTTCGTCCTCGAATGGACAAAAGAAAGAAGTACCTGAGTCAGGAAATAGATGTTGATAACGCTTCCGCATATCAGACTCGGACTCCCAGGTCGAGGCCTCAGGGGGCTGACCTCTCCACTGAACATGAACAGAAGGAAAGCTCCTAGATCTCAACTGACCAACATGCCAGTCTAGAATAGCTATCGGCTCCTCCTCATAAGATAAATCCTTGTCCAACTGGACAGTGCTAAAATCTAATACATGTGTAGGATCGTCGTGATACCTCCGAAGCATAGATACATGAGAAACTGGATGCACGACTGATAAGCTAAGTGTAAATGCAAGTCTATAAGCCACCTCTCCCACTCGATCAAGAATCTCAAACGGACCAATGTACCTAGGGCTAAGCTTGCCCTTCTTTCCGAACCTCATCACTCCCTTCATAGGCAACACCCGGAGCAATACCCGCTCACCAACCATAAAATCTACATCTCGGACCTTACGATCTTTATAACTCTTCTACCTAGACTGAGCTGAATGCAGCCTCTCCTGAATGATCTTGACCTTATCTAAGGCCTTCTGAACTAAGTTTGTACCTAATAACCGAGCCTCTCCTGGCTCAAACCATCCGACTGGAGACCGACATCGCCTACCATACAACGCCTCATATGGAGCCATCTGGATGCTGGACTGGTAGCTGTTGTTGTAGGCGAACTCTGCTAAATGCAAAAATTGGTCCCACGAGCCTCCAAAATCAATGACACAAGCTCAGAGCATATCCTCCAAAATCTGAATACTCCGCTCAGACTGACCGTCCATCTGAAGATGGAACGTTGTGCTCAACTGAACCTGGGTACCTAACTCTTGCTGAACCGCTCTCCAAAAGCGCGAGGTAAACTGCGTACCCCGATCTGAAATGATGGATACCGGTACACCATGAAGGCGAACAATCTCCCGGATATAAATCTCCCCTAACCTCTCGGATGAATAGGAGACTGCTACTGGAATGAAGTGTGCTGACTTGGTCAGCCTATCAACAATGACCCAAATGGCATCAAACTTCTTCCGGGTCACTGGAAGTCCAGTAATGAAATCCATGGTAGTCCTCTCCCACTTCCACTCGGGAAGATCAATCCTCTGAAACAAGCCACCGGGTCTTTGATGCTCATACTTGACCTGCTGACAGTTCAAACACCGAGCCACATACGTAACAATATCCTTCTTCATCCTACTCCACCAATAATGTTGCCGCAAGTCCTGATACATCTTAGCGGCGCCTGGGTGAATAGAATACCGAGAACTATGGGCCTCCCGTAAGATCAACTCTCAAATCCCATCAACATTGGGCACACAAACTCGCCCCTGCAATCTCAAAACACCATCATCACCTAAGGTCACCTTCGTGGCACCTCCACGCTGCACCGTGTCTCTCAGGACACACAAATGGGGATCATCAAACTGCCGATCACAGATACGCTCCAATAGAGAAGAACGAGCGACCGTGCAAGCCAATACTCTGCTGGGCTCAGAAATGTCGAATCTCACAAATCGATTGGCCAAGGTCTGAATATCTAAAACAAGCGGCCTCTGGCTGACCGAGATGTAGGCAAGACTACTCATGCTGGCAGACTTCCTACTCAATGCATCGTCCACCACATTGGCCTTACCCGGGTGATATAAGATAGTAACATCATAATCTTTCAACAACTCCAGCCATCTCCTTTACCTCACATTCAACTCCTTCTGCTTGAACAGGTACTGAAGGCTCTTGTGATCCGTGTACACCTCACACGTCACACCATATGGATAATGCCTCCAAATCTTCAAAGCATGAACACCCACTGCCAACTCTAGGTCATGAACCGGATAATTCTTCTCATGGATCTTCTACTGTCTCGAAGCATAGGCAATAACTTTGCCATCCTGCATCAATACTTCTCCAAGCCCAATATGGGAAGCATCACAATAGACTGTGTAAGGCCCTGAACCTGTAGGCAAAACCAACACTGGTGTCGTGGCCAGAGCTATCTTGAGCTTCTGAAAGCTCGCCTCACACATCTGACCATCTGAATTGGGCGCCCTCCTGGGTCAATCTGGTCATTGGGGCTGCAATGGAAGAAAATCCCTCCACGAACCGACGATAATAACCTGCTAACCCCAAGAAATTCCGAATCTCGATCACTGAAGCTGGTCGAGGCCAATTCTTGACTGCCTCAATCTTCTTTGGTTCCACCTGAATTCCCTCTGCTGATACAATATGACCCAGAAATGCAATCGAACTCAACCAGAACTTGCACTTCAAAAACTTTGCATATAACTGTCTATCCTTCAGAGTCTGGAGAACCACTCTGAGGTGTTGCTCGTGCTCTTCCCGACTGCGGGAGTACACCAGAATATCGTCTATAAAGACTATCATGAACAAGTCTAGATAATGCCTGAACACTCGATTCATCAACTCCATAAATGCTGCTGGGGCATTGGTCAACCCATATGACATGACTAAAAACTCGTAGTGCCCATACCGAGTGCGGAATGCTGTCTTAGGGATATCAGACGCCCTAATCCAAAGCTGATGATAGCCAAATCTCAAGTCTATCTTTGAGAACACCCTTGCCCCCTGAAGCTGGTCAAACAAATCATCAATCCTCGGTAGTGGATATTTGTTCTTTATCGTCACCTTGTTCAACTGTCGGTAATCAATACACATCCGCATCGAACCATCCTTCTTCTTTACAAATAACACCAGCGCACCCCAAGGAGAAACACTAGGCCTGATAAACCCTTCTCTAGTAAATCTTGCAATTGGTCCTTTAACTCTTTTAACTCTAGCGAGGCCATGCGATATGGCAGAATAGAAATGGGATGCATGCCCGGAACTAGATCAATACAACAATCAATGTCCCTGTCGGGCGGCATACCCGGCAGGTCTGAAGGGAAGACCTCGGGGAACTCTCGAATAATAGGAACCGAGTCGATAGAAGAAACATCTGCGCTGGAGTCGCGAACATATGCCAGATAAGCTAAACACCCTTTCTCGACCATGCGTCGAGCCTTAACATAGGAAATAACCCTGTGAGTGGCATGACCAGATGTCCCTCTCCACTCTAGTCGGGACAATTTTGGCAAGGCCAAGGTTACCGTCTTGGCGTGGCAATCCGAAATGGCATGATAAGGGGACAACCAATACATCCCCAATATAATGTCAAAATCCACCATATCTAATAGAATTAGATCAACACGGGTCTCAAGACCCTCAAACACAACCACACAGGAACGATGCACCCGGTCGACTACTATGGAGTCACCCACCGGTGTAGACACATAAATAGAAATGTCCAAAGCATAACTAGACATAGCTAGGCAGGGTGCAAAATAGGAAGACACATATGAATATGTAGACCTAGGGTCAAATAGCACAGACGCATCTCTATCACAAACCAGAATAGTACATGTAATAACAGTATCTAACTCATACGCCTCTAGCCTGGTTGGCAAAGCATAAAATCGGGGCTCAGCCTCACCTCCCTGAACCATGTCTCTAGGACGATAGGCCACTGGCTGACCCCTACTTCTGGCGGTACGACCTCCACCTCTATGATCCCTACCCCTGCCCCTGGCTAGTTGGGCAGGTTGTGGGTCAACTGGTGCCTGAATCATGGGGCAAGGACCATGCTGCTGTGACTGTGTACCCCTCAATCTTGGGCAAGCTCTCCTGATATGACCATGCTTACCACACTCATAATATCCCGCTGTACGATGAGACTGGCCCTAACGGCCCGAATGACCTCCACGAATACTCTGAAGAGGCTGTGCACTGATGGGCTGCTGATCAGAATATTGCCCACAAAAATCACGATCACCTGAGACACCCTGTGAAGCCTGGAGGGTTGACTGAAAAGGCCTGGAAGACTGGCCCCTATCATAAGAATACCTACCTCCAGATGAGGCACCACCGAATTGACCTGAGTGATGGGGCTTCTTGTCTGCCCTATAACCACCCCCTGTGGTAGAACCATCTCAATTCTCTGGGCCACATTGGCCGCCTCCTAAAAAGTAATGTCACTAACTGCCTCTCTGGCCATCTGAAGATGAATAGGCTGGATCAAACCATCAATAAATCTCCTCACCATCTCCCTATCAGTGGGGAGTATGACGAGGGCATGACGAGCTATATCGATAAACCGAGTCTAATACTGGGTGACCGTCATAGACCCCTACTGGAGGCGCTCAAAATGCCTCCAATAAGCATCCCTCTGAGTAAAGGGAAGAAATTTCTCCAGGAACAACTCCGAGAACTGGTCCCAAGTCAAAGGCGGCGACCCTGCTGGTCTGGCTGAACAGTAATCCCTCCACCAAGTCTTGGTAGATCCAGATAAACAAAAAGCCGCAAATCAACTCCATTGGACTCCACAATGCCGATGTTCCGAAGAACCTCATGGAAGATATATAGGAAATCCTGGGGGTCCTCCGAAGAAGCTCCGCTGAATGAAGCAGTGAAGAGGTTGGAGAATCTGTCCAACCTTCGTAAAGCATCTGCGGATATAGCCGCTCTATCACCGGTATGTGCAACTACCCCCGGCTGAACTGTCGCTGCTGTCTGAACCAGTGGAACCTGAGTCTGGGGAGCTACCTTCTTCGGAGTACGTGCAATAGGAGTCTGGGATCCTCCTACAGCCTGAGAAGTGGCTGGTGCTACAGGAAGCAATCCTGCTCGGGCGACACTCTCCATGAGGACAACCAACCGGACCAAGGTGTCCTAAAGAACTGGGGTAGCAATAAACCCCTCTAGGACCTGAGCTGGGCCCACCAAAACTGTCTGGGCTGGGGCCGGAACCTCCTCTCCAAGGCCAACTTGAGGGTCTTCCACTAATGTTGCTGTTGGTGGCTAGGCCCTGCCCCTACCTCGGCCCCTGGCATGGACACATCCTCTACCCCTAGTGGGAGCTGCCTCGGGCTCGGACTGCTGATCGGCAGATGAGGAAGCGCGTGTTCTCGCCATCTGCGAAAGAACAGAGTAGAAATTCAATCAGCATTTGAGAAACCGAATCGCACGACAAGAAAGAATAAATGAGAGATTTTTCCTAACTCAATAGACTATGGGGAACAAGTACAGATGTCTCCGTACCTACCCCTCAGACTCTACTAAGTTTGTTCGTGAGTTGTGAGACCTATGTAACCTAGTTCTTTGATAACAACTTGTCACGACCCGGATTTTCCACCCTCGGAATCGTGATGGCGCCTACTCGTGGTAGCTACGCAAACCAACATATCTACCTTTTCATCATTTAAACAATTATCTTAACAGTATATAGCATCAATATAAAACATTAATTCTAATGAGAACAATAGCGGAAGTCTGTCTGATAAATCAAAATGCGGAACAGTTAAATATATCCACTACCCAAGATTTGGTGTCACATTACTCACGAACTTCTAAGAATAAACTAAATACAAAGGTCAAAAATAAATATAACAGCTGTCTTTCTCTAAACAATGAGGCAACAGTCAACAAGTTCAACCAAACATCCCGGCAAGGGAATAATTAACGTGTGACGACCTGGCTCGTCGTCTCATGTTTTACTGTCCCATTTTTCCCGTTTATTGCTTCTTAATATTACATTATCGATATGTGGTGTGTGAGAGTTGATTGGGATTGGTTTTGATAAGAAATGAGGCACTTAGTCTCCTTAAGGAAAGCTTAAGTTGGAAAAGTCAACCGAATATTGACTATTGAGTTAGAGGGCTCGGATGTGATTTTCAGTGATTCGGTTAGCTTTGGGGGATGATTTGTAACTTAGGAGCATGATCGAAAGTGATTTTGGAGACTCGGTGTAGAATTAGGCTTGAATTGGCGAAGTTAGCATTTTAGCGATATTCGGTTAATAGGTGAGATTTTAATCCGGGGGTCGGAATGGAATTCTGAGAGTTGCAGTAGCTCCGTTAGGTGAATTTGGATATGTGTGCAAAGTTTCAGGCCATTCGGAGGTGGTTAGCTCGGGTTTTTGATTGAATATGCAATTTGAAAGTTTGTAAGAAACTTAGGCTTTGATTTGAGGATAATTAAGGATTTTGACGTTAACGATAGTGTTTTGATGGTTCGAGCGAGTTTGAATAAGGTAATAGATCATGTCTGTGCTTTTGGTTGAGGTCTCGGGGGCCTCGGGGTAAGATCGGGTGTTAAAAACGAGAAGTTTTGAGTTTGGTTTTAGGTTTGTATTGCTGGTTCTGTCATTTCCGCACCTACAGAAAAGGGACCGCATAAGCGGTTCTGCAGATGCGGCTAAGTGGTCACAGAAGCGGTTCTCTAGGGAGGCTTGGATTTCCGTAGAATCGGACAAGGCTTCGCATAAGCGGGTACCGTAGAAGCAGTTTTGGACCGTATATGCGGTCCTGGGTGAGTTAAGTGAGACCGCATAAGCGGTCTTTTGGTCGCAAACGCGGTGACCGCAGGTGCGGTATAATAACCGCAGAAGCGAAAATCTGTCTGGGTTAAGTGAACAGTGGTTCACAATTTTGAAAGAGAAGAGAAATATTTTGGACTTCGACTTAGGCGGTTTCTTGGGCGATTCTGAAGAGAATTCGAAGGGATTTCACCAGGTGTGAATTATTGGACTCGGATTATGTTATTATGGTGTAAAAACATGGATTAATCACTGAATTTCAAGGATTTAAAGATTAAAACAATGGAGGTTAGGGCTTGGAACTTAAGAGAGTTTAAATGTGGGTTTTGAAGGGGCAATTGAACTCCGATTTTGGTAAATTTGATATTTATAGACTCGTGGAAAGACGAGGAGTCCGATGATGTAAATTTTGTAATTTTTTGAGGAGTGGGACCGGGGCTAGGGTTTTGGCAACTTGATGATTTTTGGTGTTTTTCGAGTCTTTTCGATTGGGTTGTGTCCTATTAGCCTATTGTAACGTATTCGTTGTGGTTTTCGCCAGATTCGACGCGCGAGGAGGTCGATACGAGAGGAAAAGTCATAGCAGACTAGTCTTGTGGCCGGTTTGAAGTGATTAATAGATGTAGATGATGACTTGAGGGTTTGAAACCCTGGTATATCACATTGTGACGCTATATTGAGGCGAGACACGTACTCTCCGGTGAGTGCGGGGTCATTTATGATCAGGGACTATGGCTTAGTCTATATGAGTGATGTTCGAACTATGTGATTGATTAGAAATTGATTGGAAAGCATCCTACTGGGATTTCTATGAGCATATTTGGGCTATGTGCCGATTATTTGGATCCCTTAGGGATTATTATCATTGTTTCCATGATGCTTAGCATGTTTTCATGATATCAGTCCTGAGTTAAACACTGTCTCGAAATGATTAGTAAATTTCTAAAGTTTTAAACACTTAATCTATAATTCCTAATAATTGGAACTGAAAATGATAAACTTGACTGTGCCTATGCGACTTATATGCATATATCTGGATTGAGTATGGATCGGGTTGTACACTACAGCGAATGCTACGATGATATTGAGCTTGGGCTATAGGAGTCCCTCCGGAGTCTGAACCCCCACAGTGAGCGCGGGTACCCAAATGGATCGGGCTGTACACCGCAACGGTCATGTGCATTGTATTGCATTCATGCATCGATGTCTATCTATTTTACCTATCATTACCTGATGTTGTTCCACTGTTAAATGTGTAGAATTATTGGTTATATCTTTGCATTGTTATATTTCGGGATTTCTCACTTTCAACCATTATATATGTCTATTACCACTGAGTTAGAAGTACTCACTTTACTCCTTGCACCTCGTGTGTAGTTGCGGGTATTGTTCACCCGGTAGCGGGTTTTGAGCTGATTGAAGGTATCACTATTGTAGTTGAACAAGGTGACCGCCAGCGTTCGCGGCACCGGATTTCATCTTTTGATTTTAGATTTCATTTTGTATATTATTATTGGCCCAGTAGTGGTGTTCAGCCTTCTTTAGGTGCTCGTGACTTGTGACACTCCGGTCGGGTTGTGTTGGGTTGTAGATATTGATTATTATTGTCATTAGGTTGCATTTATCTATTCCTTTATGTTTAATAATATTGAAAGGGGCGTCGTTGTTCTGTTGGCTGGCCTTGTCTTCACGAGAGGCGCCATCACGACCGGTTTTGGAAATTGGGTCGTGACAAGTTGGTATCAGATCCTAGGTTACTAGGCCTCATGAGTCATGAGCCGGTTAGTAGAGTCTCGCGGATCGGTACGGAGACGTCTGTATTTATCCTCGAGAGGTTACAGAACCTTTAGGAAAACTTCACTTTCTTGGAATTCTTATCGTGCGTACTTGATTCAGCTTGAGATATAACTCTTGAAATTCCTTCCACACGTATGTATGCACACGTGAGCGCTCAGTATTGTATGTGACTTAATGGCTTGTGATTCCCCAATCAAGGGGCGAGATGTGATCCCGTTAGTTTGATGTTGGGCCAGTCTGGAGGACTTGAGGCCGGATCTTGCCTATGGCTTGAGCACTGAGGTGCTGATCGTGCGAGAAAGTGTTTTGAACTTATATGTTCAGTGTTGACCTTATTAGCCGGAATGGCAGTTGGATATCCATGTGATGAGTATGTTAGTGCTGCGAGATGTATCAATATGACTCGGTAGTGACGAAGAAGTCTGCTGGATAGTAGGTAAGCTGTTAAGTGTTCGATTCCTATTGTGATTCGATGTGTGGCCCGAGTTATGGGCGCGTGAAGAATATTTTCATATCTCCTAGTTAGGAAGTGAAGTACATTACGTGTGGCGGTATGAGTTCAGACTCAGGAAGACTAAATTGCTGTGTTATGTGTATGACGGTGGAAGGTGTGCTGAAATACTAAATTGAGGCGAAGCAGGTGGGTTATCTCCTGCGGAGTGTTCTTAAGTGGTACGATTCTTATGTATATTGTTAGAAGATCTCATGTGTAATTAAAAGGTACGTGTTGTAATTTGAAAATTTGGGTCGCTTCAGAGAGCGGACTCAGCTGATGTGGGGATAAATGAGAGGTTTGTAGAGGATTTCGGTATTCGAGGATCTGTGTTTTCATAAACTAGTAGATGATTTGAGTTTAATCTCGCTAAAATATTGTGGCATCATTAGGGTAGAAGTATTATGGGTTATTAAATATGTCCTGATAGATGGCTTCGAGCCAAGTTGGGGAGGTTGCGGTTGATTAGCTGATCACACAGTTATGTTCTATGTTGGTTTCGTTTTGAGGTATGCGGGCGGATCAGTCCTGGTTGCAGAAATTGAGCCGAGAATGGCCAAATAAAGCAAAATTTTGATGAAGGTTACATGGTGCTTCGTAGGTGTGAGAAAATACTAGGATGTCTTGAGCTGTTGTTGATAAAGAATGCTCAGTATATAGAGAAGGAATATGGTTGTTTGTATTGGTATGAGATCATGTTCTGCGGTGTCAGAGTGCTAATAAGGTACGAGTATTTTTGTTCGTTAAGTCAGATAATTTATAGCTGTGTAAGAGTGAATGACTCTCGAGAATGTTTTTATTATGTCCAAGATTTGGCATGTAATAATCAGGTGTCTCAAGGTTGTGTATGTGGTCAGAGACTGTGTATTCATCGGGAAATGTCAAGACTTGTGGTATTTTTATGTAATTATGGGATTCTATGCATCAGTATAAAAAAAAGGGTAACAGATTTAGATTCACATGAGGTTCTTCATAGTAGATTATTTTAGGAATGTGGTATTTCTGGGAACGTTTGAGAGAGTATTCGGTGGCCTATGGGTCTTATATAGTGTGGTCATATGTTCGAGTCTCGTGTGGTGAGCCTGGATTGAGGCATTGTGATGCTACAGCGAGGGAGAAATATCAAGTGGATGATGAATAAAAGGAGAAATTTGATAGACGGAATAGCTTGATAATAGACTGAATCGGTATGGTAAAGGTATGATTAATTATTTGTATGTATTCGAGGTAATGAGCTTTTACAGACATTTTGTAGCAATGCTCTTGGGTTTTGACGGCTTGCTCAGCTTGGTTTAGATAGAAGGATTCAGTCCTGGCAGTTTAGCTTGTACAAATGGAGTTGGCAGAGATGTTCTTGTTGGGTTTTACCGTGGTTTAAAGATGAGTATATTTCCTATGGGTATGCGAATCATGGAGTGTGTAATGAGTTTTCTTCTAAATGGGATCAATGAAAGTTCTTGACTAGTTGAGTGCGTCGATGTCTGTGGCGCAAAAAGGAGATAAAAGTTCTCATGTTATCCTAGTGTGGCATGGTATACGCGATATGTTGTGGAGGATTGGGATTTGTGTGTGTAAGGTTCGGTTCAGTTCAGAATGGAAAGTCATTAAATTCTTAAGCAGCACGGGCAGCTGCAGGTGATTTAGGAATCGATCTTCAGAGGATTAGGGTAAATGATCCTCATATGACTAAGGAAATGGTGTTGCTAATCATAGTGATTTGACAAGGGTATATGTTTCAGAAAAAGGTCAATGTGATTAAGTTGATGGCACTTCGGTAGTGTTGCGGCATTTTCTTGATAGGTCGACTGTTGATATTATTTGGTGGCACATGGGGAATTTTAGAATATCTTTCATGGAATGATTGGGTACTCGAGGTGCAATATGAATTTATACTGCAGAATTTGGGATCAGGTATAGTAATTTGTGTGCCATGTGGAGCTGGAGACTGGGAGTTATCATGTTCATGCTATGCAGTGGTTGTGGGTAGTGTGTATTGGTACCGTTAGCGGCTATTGGGGGTTTGAAAGCCTGAGTGGATCTTTCTTTGCTTGGTATATTAGATTCTGGATATGATATTGGGGTGTAGACTGATTGTCTCGGTGTTGGGTTATTCTAGACAATTGTGTTATGGGTTATGTCGGAAAATGCCACAGGTTGCGTGGTGAGGTGCATCAGACTATGTTCTAGCTGAATGGTTGTGTTCCAAAGACCAGCAGATGGCTGGGAAGGATTGCTTTCCTTAATTGGCCCTTTGTGACGGATGTCAGTATAGAGGTTTCTACCATTGATTCAGTTCCGGTATTGAGGGACTTTTTCGGATGCGTTCCTTGTGGCTGGGCATGTCGCCGGGCGAGATTGTGGATTTTGGTATTGATTTGGTGTCAGGCACCGTATTGTACAGCTCCGGCAGGAGTTATAAAAAGGGGAAGCAGCAGCTTCAGGCTTCTTGGTATTGAGTTCGTTGGCAGGCCGATGTGGCTGCGTATTCAAATTGAGATGGCTTGGTTGGTCCCGAATTATATTGATGAAGGATAGGTTGAATCGTCGTTATTGAACCTGCTAGTGATCTGGGGAGATCTATGAGTTGTTTTTTTTGGACTGTGGGCATATATAGTGCGGTGCTATCGAGATTCATAGTGGAAGTTGAGGGGGAGACCTCAGTTGTGCTTGAGTTTTTTAGCTTATAACGCTATATGTAGATATTGTATGCACTCAGTATGCTTACGACCGATGCTCGGTATTTTGTTATAATGAGCAAATTTGGCTCGATGTGCATCTCCCTATGTGAGATATTTGTGTGGATCGGGTCGCACACCGCCGCGGGTATGTTGTCTGGATCGGGCTGCACGTCGCAACAGTGTGATGTTGAGAATAGTTTTCCATATGTTACTTGGTATGTCTTGCTTCCTGGCTTCTGTGGAAAGTCCATATTGGGTGTTGCTCGGCGAATGGCGCATCGGGTGTGTCCTTTCAGGATTGAATGGTGTATATTACTTGCTTCACCGTGGGTGTGATAGATTTCTTGGTTTCAGACATCAATCTGCGCGTGGCTATCTATTTTGAGCATGGTGACTTGAGGTGCTTCATGTGTATCAGTGTTTGGATAGGATCGTGCGTTGTGGCGAGGCCACGTGAAGTTATGACCTTTCGAGGAGGATTCAGGTACTCTATTTCTATGATGTGAGATGGGGTCTCAGCTTTGTGTTGTAACGGTACTGATGAGCTTGAGGTACAATTCTTTCGTTTGAGTTATTTGTCATGATTCGAGTATGTTCAGATCGTTTCTTATTAGTGCGCGTATTATGCAAGTGTGGCTTAGGCCGGTGTTGCGGTGTCATATCACCAGAATGGTATGTTGGATTCGAGGTGATCGTTGGAGTCATTAATGAAAGCGAACAGATGTGATTTTAGTTGATTAGAGGGTTTATATCGAGGTTTGGCCAGGAAATCTGTTGTGGTATTAGTCAACAAGGAAGTGGCTTCATGTATGGGTGACCTGAGGAATGGTTACAGTTTATCGCGTGTTTTATTTATCGTTGGCAGTATATGAAAGTGATAGAATAAGACTTTAACTAGTAAGAGGTTTTCTATCGGTTTTTGGTTGTTGTGGGTAGCTACTGTGAATAGAAGTTATCGTTTAGAGTGTTTGGATTATGTGGTATATCATATGGTTCCACCTGAGGTTGCAGGTATGGTTTATTACAGCTGGTTCAAGTTTATTCTGAATATTGACGTGAGGTTATGATTTTGAGTATGACTTAGGAAAGTGCAATGTGGTCCTACGGTTTATGGTTTAGATGGACTGTGAAATTTCAGCTATATTGTGTTATCGGACCTATGCGAGGTAGGGTGCCGAGGGATCACCCCGGGTATATGCTTGGTAAGGTCATTTAGCTATTGGTTGGCTTCTAGGACAACTCTGGGTACGCTCGAGGATGAGCATTTGTTTAAGTTGGGGAGGATGTGACGACCTAGCCCGTCATCTCATGTGTTACTGTCCCGTTTTTCCCGTTTATTGCTTCTTAATATTTCATTATCGGTATGTGGTGTGTGAGAGTTGATTGGGATTGGTTTTGATAAGAAATGAGGCACTTAGTCTCCTTAAGGAAAGCTTAAGTTGGAAAAGTCAACTGAATGTTGAATATTGAGTTAGAGGGGTCGGATGTGATTTCCGGTGATTTGGTTAGCTTTGGGGGATGATTTGTAACTTAGGAGCGTGATCGGAAGTGATTTTGGAGACTCGGTGTAGAATTAGGCTTGAATTGGCGAAGTTAGCATTTTGGCGATATCCGGTTGATAGGTGAGATTTTGATCCGGGGGTCGGAATGGAATTCCGAGAGTTTCAGTAGCTCCGTTAGGTGATTTTAGATATGTGTGCAAAGTTTCAAGCCATTCGGAGGTGGTTAGGTCGGGTTTTTGATTGAATGTGAAATTCGGAAGTTTGTAAGAAACTTAGGCTTTGATTTGAGGATAATTGAGGATTTTGATGTTAACAAAAGTGTTTTGATGGTTCGAGCGAGTTTGAATAAGGTAATAGATCATGTCTGTGCTTTTGGTTGAGGTCCCGGGGGTTTCGGGGTGAGATCGGGTGTTAAAAATGAGAAGTTTTGAGTTTGGTTTCAGATTTGTATTGCTGGTTCTGTCATTTCCACATCTGCGGAAAAGGGTCCGCATAAGCGGTTCCACAGATGCGGCTAAGGGGTCGCAGAAGCGGTTCTCTGGGGAGGCTTGGCTTTTCGCAGAAGCGGACAAGGCTTCGCATAAGCGGGGTCCGCAGAAGCTGTTTTGGACCGCATAAGCGGTCCCAGGTGAGTTAAGTGAGACCGCATAAGTGTCACGACCCGAATTTCTCACCATCGGGAGTCGTGATGGCGCCTACTGTCGGAGCTAGGCAAGCCAAGCATTTAAACATCTTCGGATAACAACACGACAATAATGAAATAACAAGTTTTAATTAAATGCGAAAGTCCTTTAAAACATAAGCTAACTGGAAACCAACAATGCGGAAGTTAAATATTTCACTACCCAAGACTGGAGTCGCTATCTCACGAACCTCTAAAGAGTGCTACAAACAAGTCCGAATGAAAAGAATGCATAATGTCTGCCTCGGTACAATGAAAACAAACAGAAATATAGAAAGGGACTTCGGCCTGCGAACGCCAGCTAGGCTACCTCGAATGTCCCTGGACTGGAAGCTCACTCCCAAAATGCTACTGCTACTCAACCGCTGCCCCAACACCTGGATCTGTGCAAAAAGATGCACAGAGTGTAGTATCAGCACAACCGACCCCATGTGCTGGTAAGTGCCTGGCCTAACCTCGGCGAAGTAGTGTCGAGTCTAGATAGGACTACCAAATCAACCTGTATAGTTCTATATATATATGTGTGTATGTGTGTGTGTGTGCGCGCGCGCAATAGAAGGAAAGAATACCAATACTAAACAATTGAAAAGGGAGGGGAGCATGCTATGGGGTTGTAGCAGTTTAGAATACAAGGTAAATATATAAGGAATGAAACAGTACAACTACAAAATCAACGAGAGTAATAAACCAAACATGGCACGGAATGTCCCTTCGTGCATTAATAATCAAAACGTGGCACGGAATGATCCTTCGTGCAAATATAATCAAAACATGGCACGGAATGTCCCTTCGTGCATTAATAATCAAAACATGGCACGGAATGTTCCTTCGTGCATTAATAATCAAAACATGGCACGGAATGTTCCTTCGTGCATTAATAATCAAAACATGGCACGGAATGTTCCTTCGTGCATTAATAATCAAAACATGGCACGGAATGTTCCTTCGTGCATTAATAATCAAAACATGGCACGGAATGTTCCTTCGTGCATTAATAATCAAAACATGGCACGGAATGTTCCTTCGTGCATTAATAATCAAAACATGGCACGGAATGTTCCTTCGTGCAATAGAATCCAAAACATGGCACGGAATGTTCCTTCGTGCATAATATAATCAAAACATTGCACGGAATATTCCTTCGTGCATAATATAATCAAACATGGCACGGAATGTTTCTTCATGCATAAATAATCAAAACAATCGTGCACGGCATCACCCATCGTGCTTTATCACTCAATCTCACCCAAACAGCAATCACAAACAATGAGGGGCGAGGGGACAGACAAAGGTAATAGATGTCCTGGCAAGGGAAAACACAAGTAAACAATCAAATCCCGGCAAGGGAAAACACAAGTAAACAGTCAAATCCCTACAAGGAAACAATAACAATAACTTTCACATCCTGGCGAGGGAGATAATCAAAGTACGTAAACAGCCCAGCAAGGGAATAATCACGTCTCTTTCTCTTTCTTTCATTTTTTACTCAATAGTTACTTCATCATTCGAGCAAACATTCCAAAGAGTTTACAGGTCATAAATTCCTTCTCATACTCTTCACATTATATAGAGTTCACCAATTTAACAAGGAAGAGTCACAACAAAACTAGAATAAGCACAATAAGGACCCACGGTCATGCTAGATACCGCTGTATAGATACTCGTCACCATGCCTATACACCGTACTCAACATTTAGCAATTAGCAAATAATATTCTAATCATATTCCCTCAAGCCAAAGTTAGATCAAACACTTACCTCAAATGCTCCCAAAATCCACTCAAGCCTCTAGAATAGCTTTATCCTCCGAATTCACCACAAAATCGCTCGAATCTAGTCACAAATTACTTGAAGGTATCAACAAATTCTAATTGAATCAACTTGAATGCATAAAACGAATTTCCCAAAGTTTTACTCAAAAAAGCCCAAAACGCCCCCGGGTCCATGTGGTCAAAACCCGAGGTTCGAACCAAAACCCGGTTACCCATTACTCCACGAGTTCTTATCTATGATTTGTTTTGAAATCGGACCTCAAATTGAGGTCCAGATCCCCAATTTTAAGAAAACCTAGGTTCTACCCAAAATCCCCATTTTCACCCATGAAAAACCTTGATTTTAAGATGAAAACATGATAAATGATGTTAAAGATTGAAGAAATTAAGTAAAAGTTGACTTACAAATAATTTGGAAGAAGGTTTGTGCTTGAAAAATCGCCTATGGTGTTTTATGTTGGAAGGTGGTGAAAAATGACTTAAAATTCGTCTAAGCATGGAATTGCAAAGCCTCTGATGTCGCAATTGCGAAACCCGACCAAATGTGGGAAATGCGAAGCTGGAGTCGCATTTGCGAATCTATACTGGGCTGCCAACTTTCGCATTTGCGAACCAAAAGGTCCCATTTGCGAAGGTTCACATCCGCATTTGCGGACGGTCATTCGCATTTGCTAAGACTGGGCTCGTAGGCAATCATCGCATTTGCGATAATTTTCTTCACATTTGCGAAGATCACTACCCAGGTGAAAGTTCACATTTGCGATGAGAAGCTCGCAATTGCGAGTTCGCATTTGCGAATACTGGCTTCGCAAATGCGAAGCCTGCAGAACTGAATGATACCAGATTTTTACAAATGAGAAAATACAATCGGATGCCTATCCAAAACTCTCTCAAGCCCTCGGGGCTCCAAACTAAATATGCACACATCCTCAAAAATATCCTACGGACTTACTCGTGCGATCAAATCGCCAAAATAACATCATTTACATAGAATCGAGCCTCAAAACACATGATTTACATTTCAAACTTCTTAACTTTCAAACTTGGAACTCATAGTCCTAAACACGTCAAACAACGTCCGATTTCGACCAAACTTCACAGAAAGCGCTTAAACAATATATAAGACTTATTCCGGGTGTCGGAACAAAAATACGAGCCCGATACCATAGTCTTTTAATCAATTTTCATTTCCATTTTTATTAATGATTTCAGAAAAATAATTTAACAAAAAAATTCTTTTACTCGGTTCTAGACCTCGGATTTCGACTCCGGGCACATGCCCGAGTCCCATATTTTTCTACGGACCCTCCAGGACCGTCAAATCACGGATCCGGGTTATTTTACCAAGAATGCTGACCGAAGTCAACTTTAACCATATTAATATCAAAATTCTTCAAAGTTTTCACAGATTTCACATATTTCAACATAAAAACTTTCCGACTGTGCGCCCGGATTGTGCACGCAAATCGAGGCAACTAAAAATGAGGTTTTCAAGGCCTCAGAAGTGAGGAAAAAAGGGAGAAATACGGTGATGACCCTTTGGGTCGTCACATTCTCCACCTCTAAAACAATCGTTCATCCTCGAACGGACAAAAGAAAGAAGTACCTGAGTCAGGAAATAGATGAGGGTAACGGCTTCGCATATCAGACTCGGACTCCCAGGTCGATTTCTTAGGAGGCTGACCTCTCCACTGAACAAGCACTAAAAGAAAACTCTTCGACCTCAACTGTCGAACCTGCCGGTCTAGAATAGCTACCGGCTCCTCCTTGTAGGACAGATCCTTGTCCGACTGGACAGTGCTGAAATCTAACACGTGGGTAGGATCGCCGTGATACCTCTGAACCATAGATACATGAAACACTGGATGCATGACTGAAAAGCTAGGTGGCAAGGCAAGTCTGTAAGCCACCTCTCCCATACGATCAAGAATCTTAAATGGCCAATGAACCTAGGGCTAAGCTTGTCCTTCTTCTCGAATCTCATCACGCCCTTCATAGGCGATACACGGAGCAATACTCTCTCCTCAACCATGAAAGCTACATCTCGAACCTTGCAATCCGCATAACTCTTTTGCCGCGACTGAGTCGAACGAAGCCTGTCCTGAATGATCTTGACCTTATCCAAGGCCTCCTAGACTAAATTTGTGCCCAATAACAGAGCCTCTCCTGGCTCGAACCATCTGGCTGGAGACCGACATCGCCTACCATACAACGCCTCATATGGAGCCATCTGAATGCTGGACTGATAGTTGTTGTTGTAGGCGAACTCTGCTAAAGGCATAAACTGGTCCCACGAGCCTCCAAAATCAAAGACACGGGCTCGGAGCATATCCTCCAATATCTGAATAATCCTCTCGAACTGGCCGTCTGTCTGAGGATGGAATGCGATGCTCAACTGAACTTGAGTGCCTAACTCCTGCTGAACTGCTCTCGAGAAGCGCGAGGTGAACCGCGTACCTCAGCCCGTAATGATAGATGTCGGCACCCCATGAAGGCGAACAATCTCCCGGATGTAGATCTCAGCTAACCTCTCTGATGAATAAATGGTTGCAACAGGAATGAAATGTCACGACCCGGATTTACCACCATCGGGAGTCATGATGGCGCCTACTAATGGAGCTAGGCCAGCAAAACTTTAAACATTCTCTAACCAACCTCAACAATATAAATATACTGAAAATAATTAAATAAGTGCGGAAGACTTTAAGTTTAATAGATTGAAATTAGATGCGGCAGTTTAAAACATATCTCTTTCCAAAATCTGGTATCACTAACCCACGGACTACTAAAGAGTAATACAAACAAGTCCGAATGAAAAGGAAATACATATGTCTGTCTCGGTACAATGAAAACAAACAGAAATAAAGGAAGGGACTTCGGCCTGCGAACGCCAGCTAGGCTACCTCGTAAGTCCCTGGACTGAAGTCAGCTCGCGCTCAGTGTGCTACTGATGTGGTCCAAAAGCTGTTCCAGTACCATGATCTGTGCAAAAAGCACAGAAGTGTAGCATTAGCACAACCGACCCCATGTGCTGGTAAGTGTCTGGCCTAACCCCATAGTAACGAGGCTAGACCGGACTACCAAGTCAACCTGTGCAGTTCAATATATATATATGCAATAAAAGGGAAAGAAATACCGAGACTAAATAGTTAAAAAGGGAGGGAAACATGCTATGGGGGAGTACAATCCGAACATAACAGTCATCAACGAAATTAAGATACAGGGCACAATAATAACTACCAAAGAATAAGAAATTCAACAGTTGCATGGTATCAACCTTCGTGCTTTTACTCTCGGCCTCACCCAAAGCAAATGAATAAAATGCACGGCATCACCCTTCATGCTTTCCCTCACATAACTCGCATTTCATGGCACGGAATGACCCTTCGTGCAAATATAGTCAAATCAGAGCACGAAATGTCCCTTCATGCATAATTAGTCAAAACATAGCACGGAATGACCCTTCGTGCAAATATAATAAAAAATATCATGGAATGACCCTTCGTGCATTATCACTCTTCCTCACCCAAACAGCGGTCACAACCAAACGGGCGAGAGAAATAAATAATAATAAGAAATGTCCCGGCAAGGAAAAACACAAGTAACAACCAAGTCCCGGCAAGGGAATAATAACAATAACTTTCACATCCCGACAAGGGAAATATTCAATATATTCAAACCATCCCGGCAAGGGATTAATCACAACTCCTTCCAATACCTTCATCTCCTACTCAATAGTATTTATCATTCGAGCCAATGCTCCAAAGTATTAACATTTCATAATTTATCCTCAAACTCTTCACATTATGTAGAAATCATTATTTAGCTTGGAAGAGTCCCAAAATACACCAAAAACAAGTACAAATAAAGACCCACGGTCATGCTAGACTCCGGTGTATAGATACTCGTCACCATGCCTATAGACCGCACTCGATCATTTAGCAACTAGCAATTTATAATAATCTAATCATATTCCCTCAAGCCAAAGTTAGATCAAACACTTACCTCAAATACTCAAAAAATCCACTCAAGCCTCTAGAATAGCTTTACCCCTCGAATTCACCACAAAACCACTCGAATCTAGTCACAAATTACTTGAATGTATCAACAAATGCTAATTGAATCAACTTGAATGCATAAAAATGAATTTCCTAAAATTTTACTCAAAAATTCCCAAAATGCCCCCGGGCCCACGTGGTCAAAACCCGAGGTTCGAACCAAAACCTGGTTACCCATTACCCCACGAGTTCATATCTATGATTTGTTTTGAAATCGGACATCAAATTGAGGTCCAAATACCCAATTTTAAGAAAACGTAGGTTCTACCCAAAATCCCCATTTTCACCCATGAAAAACCTTGATTTTAAGATGAAAACATGATAAATGATGTTAAAGATTGAAGAAATTAAGTAAAAGATGACTTACAAATAATTTGGAAGAAGGTTTGTGCTTGAAAAATCGCCTATGGTGTTTTATGTTGGAAGGATGGTGAAAAATGACAAAAAATTTGCCTAAGTATGGAATTGCAGAGCCTCTGATGTCGCAATTGCGAACTGGGGTTCACAATTGCGAACCCCGACCAAAATATGGGATTTGCGAAGTCGAGTTCACATTTGTGAACTCTGAAGGACACTGGGAAGTTCGCATTTGAGAACTATTGGTCGCATTTGTGAAGGCTGGGTTCGAGGGCGGGCATCGCATTTGCGATAATTTTCTTCGCATTTGCGAAAGTTGTTGCCCAAGTGAAAGATCGCATTTGCGAGTGCTGGCTTCACAATTGCGAAGCCTGCAGAACTGAAGCACACCAGATTTTTTTTTTCAACTATGAGAAATGCAATTCGACACCTATCCAAAACTCATCCAAGCCCTCGGGGCTCCAAACCAAATATGCACACATCCTCAAAAACATCATACGGACTTACTAGTGCGATCAAATAGCCAAAATAACATCATATACATAGAATCGAGCCTCAAAACTCATGATTTTCATTTCAAACTTCTTAACTTTCAAACTTGGAACTCATAGTCCGAAACACGTCACACGACTTCCGATTTAGACCAAACTTCACAGAAAGCACTTAAACAATATATAAGACTTGTTCCAAGCGTCGGAACCAAAATACGAGCCCGATACCATAGTCTTTTAATCAATTTTTATTTCCATTTTCCTTAATAATTTTAGAAAAACAATTTAACAGGAAAATTTTTTTACTTGGGTTCTGGACCTCGGATTTCAACTCCGGGCACATGCCCGAGTCCCATATTTTTCTACGCATCTCCCAGGACCATCACATCTCGGGTCTGGGTCCGTTTACCCAAAATGTTGACCAAAGTCAACTATATCAATATTAATATCAAAATTCTTCAAATTTTTCACAGATTTCAAATATTTTAACATAAAAATTTTCCGACTTCGCGCCCGGACTGCGCACGCAAATCGAGGAAACTAAAAGCGAGGTTTCCAACACCTCAGAAGTGCGAAAAAAGGGAGAAATACGGTGATGACCCTTTGGGTCGTCACATTCTCCACCTGTAAAACAATCGTTCGTCCTCGAACGGACAAAAGAAAGAAGTACCTGAGTCAGGAAATAGATGGGGGTAACGGCTCCGCATATCAGACTCGGACTCCCAGGTCGACAATGCCTCAGGAGGCTGACCTCTCCACTGAACACGCACTGAAAGAAAATTATTCGACCTCAACTGTCAAACCTGCCGATCTAGAATAGCTACCGGCTCCTCCTCGTAGGACAGATCCTTGTCCAACTGGACAGTGCTGAAATCTAACACGTGGGTAGGATCACCGTGATACCTCCGAAGCATAAACACATGAAACACTGGATGCACGGCTGACAAGCTAGGTGGCAAGGCAAGTCTGTAAGCCGCCTCTCCCACACGATCAAGAATATCAAATGGGCTAATGAACCTAGGGCTAAGCTTGCCCTCATTCCTGAATCTCAGCACGCCCTTCATAGGCGATACACGGAGCGATTCTCGCTCCTCAACCATGAAAGCTACATCTCGAACCTTGCGATCCGCATAACTCTTTTGCCGCAACTGAGTCGAACGAAGCCTGTCCTGAATGATCTTGACCTTATCCAAGGCCTCCTGGACTAAATCTGTGCCTAATAACCGAGCCTCTCCCGGCTCGAACCATCCGACTAGAGATCGACATCGCCTACCATACAACGCCTCATAAAGAGCAATCTGAATGCTGGACTGGTAGCTGTTGTTGTAGGTGAACTCTGTTAAAGGTAAAAATTGGTCCCAAGAGCCTCCAAAATCAATGACACAGGCTCGGAGAATATCCTCCAATATCTGAATTGTCCCTTTAGACTGACCGTTTGTCTGAGGATGGAATGCGGTACTCAACTGAACCTGGGTGCCTAACTCCTGCTGAACTGCTCTCCAAAAGTGCGAGGTAAACTGCGTACCCCGATCCGAAATGATAGATGTCGGCACCCCATGAAGGCGAACAATCTCTCGGATGTAGATCTCAGCTAATCTCTCCGATGAATAGGTGGTGACAATAGGAATGAAATGTGCTGACTTGGTCAGCCTATCAACAATGACCCAAATAGCATCACAGTTCTTCCGGGTCACCAGAAGTCCAGTAACGAAGTCCATGGTAATCCTCTCCCACTTACACTCGGGAAGCTCAATCCTCTGAAACACACCACCAGGCCTCTGATGCACGTACTTGACCTGCTGACAATTCAAACACCGAGCCAGATATGCAACAATGTCCTCCTTCATCCTATGCCACCAATAATGCTGTCGCAAGTCCTGATACATCTTCGCGGCGCCCGGATGAATAGAATACCGAGAACTATGGGCCTCCGCTAAGATCAACTCTCGAATACCATCGACATTGGGCACACATACTCGCCCCTAAAACTTCAAAACACCATCCGCATCTAAAGTCACCTTTGTGGAACCTCCACGCTGCACAGTGTCTCTCGGGACACACAAATGAAGATCATCAAACTGCCGATCATGGATACGCTACAATAATGAAGAACGAGCGACCGTGCAAGCTAAGACTCGGCTAGGCTCATAAATGTCCAACCTCAAAAACTGATTGGCTAAGGCCTGAATATCCAAAGCAAGCGGTCTCTGGCTGACCGAAATATAAGCAAGGCTACCCATGCTGGCTGATTTCCTGCTCAATGCATCCGCCACCATATTTGCTCTCCCCGGGTGCTACAAAATAGTAAGACCATAATCCTTTAGTAGCTCTAACCATCTCCCCTGTCTCAAGTTCAACTCTTTCTGCTTGAACAAGTATTGCAGACTCTTATGATCAGTATACACCTCACACGTCACACCATATAAGTAATGCCTCCAAATCTTCAAAGCATGAACAATGGCTGCCAACTGTAGATCATGGACTGGGTAATTCTTCTCGTGAATCTTCAACTGTCTCGAAGCATAAGCAATGACCTTACCATCCTGCATCAATACTGCGCCAAGCCCAATATGGGAAGCATCACAATATACTGTATAAGGCCCTAAACCTGTGGGCAAAACCAATATCGGTGTCGTAGTCAGAGCTGTCTTGAGCTTTTGAAAGCTCTCCTCGCACTCATCTGACAACCTGAACTGGGCACCCTTCTGGGTCAACCTGGTCATCGGGGCTGCTATAGATGAAAACCCCTCCACAAATAGACGATAATAACCGGCTAACCCCAAGAAACTCTGAATCTCAGTAGTTGAAGCTGGTCGAGGCCAATTCTTGACTACCTCAATCTTCTTCGGGTCTACCTGAATGCCCTCTACTGATACTACATGACCCAGAAATGCAACTGAACTCAACCAGAACTCGCACTTCGAGAACTTGGCATACAACTGGCTATCCTTCAGGGTCTGAAGAACCACTCTGAGGTGCTGCTCGTGCTCCTCCTGACTGCGGGAGTACACAAAAATATCATCAATAAAGACTATCACGAACAAGTCTAAATAAGGCCTGAACACTCGGTTCATCAACTCCATAAATGNTGTCTTAGGGACATCAGAAGCCCTAATCCTCAATTGATGATAGCCCGATCTCAAATCTATCTTTGATAACACCTTCGCACCCTGCAACTGGTCAAATAGATCATCAATCCTCGGCAGTGGATACTTGTTCTTTATCGTCACCTTATTCAGCTATCGGTAATCAATGCACATCCTCATCGACCCATCCTTTATCTTAAAAAATAGAACTGGCGCACCCCAAGGAGAAACACTAGGCCTGATGAAACCCTTCTCAAGCAAATCTTGCAACTAATCCTTTAACTCTTTCAGCTCTGGCGGGGCCATACGATACTATGGGATAGAAATGGGTTGCGTGCCAGGAGCCAGATCAATACAAAAATCAATATCCCTATCGGGCGACATACCTGGCAAGTCTGAAGGGAAAACCTCTGGGAACTCCTGAACAATAGGAACTGAGTCTATAGAAGGAACCTCTATGCTGGAATCACGAACATATGCCAAATAAGCTAAAAACCCCTTCTCGACCGTGCGTCGAGCCTTAACATATGAAATAACACTGTGGGTGGCATGTCCTGGGGTCCCTCTCCACTCCAATCGGGGCAAGTCCGGTAAATCCAAGGTCACAGTCTTGGCGTGACAATCCAAGATTGCATGATACGGGGACAAGCAATCCATCCCCAACAGAACATCAAAATCAACCATGTCTAAAATCAATAAATCAACTTGAGTCTCAAAACCCTCAAGTACTACTACACAGGAATGATAAACTCGGTCGACCACTATAGAATCACCCACTGTAGATACATAAACAGGAATACCCAAAGCATCACTAGGCATAGCCATGTAGGGTGCAAAATAAGACGACACATATGAATACGTAGACCCAGGGTCAAATAGCACTGAATCATCCCTGTCACAGACCAGAATAGTACCTATAATAACAACATCAGAAGACTCAGCCTCTAGCCTGGCTGGCAAAGCATAACACTGGGGTTGGGCCTCATCTCCCTGAACTGTGTCTCTAGGACGATCAACCACTGGCTAACCTCTGCCTCTGCCGGTCCGAGCTCCACCTTTACGGTCCCTACCTCCACCTCTATGATCCCTAACCTCGCCTCTAGCTAGCTGGGCGGGCTGTGGATCACCTGCTGCCTGAATCATGGGGCGAGGACCCTGCTACTGAGAGCTGCCCGATGCTCGAGGGCAAAACCTAACAATATGACCAGGGTCACCACAACCATAATAAGATCTCGGCTGCTGCGACTGCTGGCTCTGTCGACCTGAATGTCCTCCCCTGAAGCTCTGAAGTGGGGGGTGCACTGATAGGCTGCTGATCTGAATAGTACTACTGAGAACCACCGCTACCTGGAGTACCATGAGAAACCTGAAGCGCGGACAAAAAGGGCCTCGGTGTCTGACCTCTACCATAGAAATCTCTACCTCCAGACGAGGTACCACTAAATCTACCAGAATGACGAGGCCTCTTGTCCGACATCTGACCACCTCCCCGTGTGAGGGCCATCTCAACTCTGCGGGCCGCATTGGCTGCCTCGTGAAAGGAAATATCACTACTAACTCCCATGGCCATCTGGAGATGGATCGACTGAATCAATCCATCAGTGAACCTCCGGACCCTCTCTAGCTCTGTAGGGAGTATCACAACCGCATGGCGTGCCAAGTCAACAAATCTAGTCTCATACTGTGTAACTGTCATAGAGCCCTGCTGGAGGCACTCAAACTGCCTACGAAGTGCCTCCCGCTGAGTGACGGGGAGAAACTTCTCCAAGAACAACTCTGCAAACTGATCCCATGTCAAAGCTGGAGACCCTGTTGGTCTAGATATGCAAAAATCCCTCCACCAAGTCTTGGCGGACCCTGCAAGCCGAAAGGTGCAAAAATCGACCCCGTTGGTCTCCACTATACCCATGGTCCTGAGAATCTCATGACAGCTGAATAGAAAATCCTGTGGATCCTCTGATGAAGCACCGTTGAAAGTGGTGGTAAAGAGCTTGGAGAACCGATCAAGTCTCCACAAAGCATCTGAAGACATAGCCGCTCCATCGACGGCTTGAGCTGTAATACCTGTCTGAGCTGCCACTGCGGGCTGAACCACCGAGACTTGAGTTCAAGGAGTTACCTGCTCCGGAATACGCGTAGCAGGAGTCTGAACCCCTCCAGCCTGAGAGGTGGCTGGTGCTACTAGCATCAAACCTGCTCTGGTGACACTATCCATAAATCCTGCCAATCTGACTAGAGCATCCTGAAGATCTGGGGTGAACATGACCCCTCCTGGGACCTGAGTTGGGCCCACTGGAGCTGCTGGGGCTGGAACCTCCTCATCATAGTCAATATGAGGCTCTACCTCTAGAACTGCTGCCCGGGGCTGAGCTCTACCCCTGTCTTGGCCTCTGGCACTGCCTCAACGTCTGCCCCTCGCAGGAGCTGCTGTTGGGGGCTCGAGCTGCTGCACGGTAGAAAAAGAAGCACGTGTTCTCGCCATATGCGAAAGAACAGAGTAGAAAGACAATCAGTATTTGAGAAACAGAATTGCACGACAAGAAAGAACAAAAGTGAAATGTTTCCTAACTCCGTAGCCTCTGGGGGATAAATACACACGTCTCCATACCGATCCCTCAGACTCTACCAAGTTTTTCCGTGAGTAGCGAGACCTATGCAACCTAGAGCTCTGATACAACTTGTCACGACCCGGATTTCCCACCATCGGGAGTCGTGATGGTGCCTACTAACGGAGCTAGGCCAGCCAAACTTTAAACATTCTCTAACCGACCTCAACAATATAAATATACTGAAAACAATTAAATAAGTGCGGAAGACTTTAAGTTTAATAAATTGAAATAAAATGCGGAAGTTTAAAACATATCTCTACCCAAAATCTAGTGTCACTAACCCACGGACTACTAAAGAGTACTACAAACAAGTCTGAATGAAAGGAAATACATATGTCTGTCTCGGTACAATGAAAACAAACAGAAATAAAGGAAGGGACTTCGGCCTGCGAACGCCAGCTAGGCTACCTCGTAAGTCCCTGGATTGAAGTCAGCTCCCACTCAGTGTGCTACTGTTGTGGTCCAAAAGCTGCTCCAGTACCGTGATCTATGTAAAAAGCACAAAAATGTTGCATCAGCACAACCGACCCCATGTGCTGGTAAATGCCTGGCCTAACCCCGAGGCTAGACCGGACTACCAAGTCAACCTGTGCAGTTCAATATATATATATATATATATATATATATATATATATATATATATATATATATGCAATAAAGGGAAAGAAATATCGAGACTAAACATTTAAAAAGGGAGGGAAACATGCTATGGGGGAGTACAATCTGAACATAACAGTCATCAACAAAATTAAGATACAGCGCACAATAATAACTACCAAAGAATAATAAATTCAACAGTTGCACGGTATCAACCTTCGTGCTTTTACTCTCAGCCTCACCCAAAGCAAATGAATAAAATGCACGGCATCACCCATCGTGCTTTCCCTCTCATTTCATGGCACGGAATGACCATTCATGCAAATATAGTCAAATCAGAGCACGGAATGTCCCTTTGTGCATAATTAGTCAAAACATAGCACGGAATGACCCTTCGTGCAAATATAATAAAAAATGGTACGGAATGACCCTTCGTGCATTATCACTCTTCCTCACCCAAACAGCAGTCACAACCAAACGGGTGAGAGAAATAAACAATAATAAGAAATGTCCCAGTAAGGGAAAACACAAGTAACAACCAAGTCCCGACAAGGGAAGAATAACAATAACTTTCACATCCCGACAAGGGAAATATTCAATATATTCAAACCATTCCGGTAAGGGATTAATCACAACTCCTTCCAATACTTTCATCTCCTACTCAATAGTATTTATCATTCGAGCCAACGCTCCAAAGTATTAACATTTCATAATTTATCCTCAAACTCATCACATTATGTAAAAATCATTATTTAGCTTGGAAGTGTCCCAAAATATACCAAAAACAAGTACAAATAAAGACTGAGGGTCATGCTAGACTCCGGCGTCACCATGCCTATACACCGCACTCGATCATTTAGCAACTAGCAATTTATAATACTCTAATCCTATTCCCTCGCGCCTACCTCAAATGCTCCAAAAATCCACTCAAGCCTCTAGAATAACTTTACCCCTCAAATTCACCACAAAACCGCTCGAATCTAGTCATAAATTACTTGAATGTATCAGCAAATGCTAATTGAATCAACTTGAATGCATAAAAATGAATTTCCCAAAATTTTACTTAAAAAATAACAAAATGCCCCCGGTCCCACGTGGTCAAAACCCGAGGTTCGAACTAAAACCCGGTTACCCATTTCCCCACGAGTTCATATCTATGATTTATTTTGAAATCGAACCTCAAATTGAGGTCCAAATTCCCACTTTTAAGAAAACCTAGGTTCTACCCAAAATCCCCATTTTCACCCATGAAAACCTTGATTTTTAAGTGGAAAACATGTTAAATGGTGTTAATGATTGAAAGAAACAAGTGAAAATCGACTTACAACTGATTTGGAATGAAACTCGCTCTTGAAAAATCGCCTAAGGGTTGTTTGAGTTGAGAGATATGAAAAATTCGACTAAGTATAAAAATGCAGGTCTCTGATGTCGCATTTGCAAACCAAAATATGGGATTTGCAAACTCTGAAGGACACTGGGATGTTCGCATTTACAAACTATTGGTCGCATTTGCGAAGGCTGGGTTCGAGGGCGGGCATCGCATTTGCGATAATTTTCTTCGCATTTGCGAAAGTTGCTGCCTAGGTGAAAGATCGCATTTGCGAGTGCTGGCTTCGCAATTGCGAAGCCTGCAGAACTGAAGCACACCAGGTTTTTATTTTTTCAACTATAAGAAAAGCAATCTGACACCTATCCAAAACTCATCCGAGCCCTCAGGGCTCCAAACCAAATATGCACACAACCTCAAAAACATCATACGGACTTACTCGTATGATCAAATCGCCAAAATAACATCATATACATAGAATCGAGCCTCAAAACTCATGATTTTCATTTCAAACTTCTTAACTTTCAAACTTGGAACACATAGTTCGAAACACGTCAAACGACGTCCGATTTCGACCAAACTTCAGAGAAAGCGCTTAAACAATATATAAGACTTGTTCCATGCGTCGGAACCAAAATACGAGCCCGATACCATAGTCTTTTAATCAATTTTCATTTTCATTTTCCTTAATAATTTTAGAAAAACAATTTAATAGGAAAATTCTTTTACTCGGGTTCTGGACCTCGGATTTTGACTCCAGGCACATGCCCGAGTCCCATATTTTTCTACAGACCTCCTGGGACCATCACATAATGGTTTCGGGTTCGCTTACCCAAAATGTTGACCAACGTCAACTATATCAATATTAATATCAAAATTCTTCAAATTTTTTACAGATTTCACATATTTTTAACATAAAAATTTTCCAATTTCGTGCCCGAACTGTGCACGCAAATTGAGGCAACTAAAAGCAAGGTTTCCAAGGACTCAGAAGTGCGGAAAAAGGGAGAAATTCGGTGATGACCCTTTGGGTCGTCACATGAAATGTGCTGACTTGGTCAGCCTATCAACAATGACCCAAATAGCATCAAACTTCTTCCGAGTCATTGGAAGTCCAGTAACGAAATCCATGGTAATCCTCTCCCACTTCCACTCGGGAAGCTCAATCCTCTGAAACAAACCACCAGGCCTCTGATGCTCATACTTGACCTGCTGACAATTTAAACACTGAGCCACATGTGCAACAATATCTTTCCTCATCCTACGCCACCAATAATGCTACCACAAGTCCTGGTACATCTTCGCGGCACCCGGGTGAATAGAATACCGTGAACTATGGGCCTCCACTAAGATCAACTCTCTAATCCCATCAACATTGGGCACACAAACTCGACCCTGCAATCCCAAAACACCATCATTATCTAAATTCACCTTCGTGGCACCTCCACGCTGCACCGAGTCTCTCAGGACAAACAAATGGGGACCATAAAGCTGCCGATCACGGATATGCTCCAGTAATGAAGAACGAGCGACCGTGCAAGCTAACACTCTGCTAGGCTCAAAAACGTCCAACCTCACAAGCCGATTGGCCAAAGCCTGAATATCCAAAGCAAGCGGTCTCTAGCTGACCGGAACATAAGCAAGACTACCTATGCTGGCAGACTTCCTACTCAATGCATCGGACACCACAGTGGCTCTCCCCGGGTGGTACAAAATAGTAACATCATAGTCTTTCAACAACTCCAACCACCTTCCCTGCCTCAAATTCAACCCCTTTTGCTCGAACAAGTACTGAAGGCTCTTGTGATCCATGTACACCTCACACATCACACCATATAGATAATGCCTCCAAATATTCAAAGCATGAACAATGGCTGCCAACTCTAAATCATGGACCGGATAATTCTTCTCGTGGACCTTCAATTACCTCAAAGCATAATCTATGACTCTGCCGTCCTGCATCAATACTGCACCAAGCCCAATACGGGAAGTATCACAATAAACTGTATGAGGCCCTGAACCTGTAGGCAAAACCAATATCAGTGTCATAGTCAGAGTTGTCTTGAGCTTCTGAAAGCTCTTCTCGCACTCATGTTACCACCTGATCTGGGCACCCTTCTGGGTCAATCTGGTCATCAGGGCTGCTGTAGATGAAAACCTCTCCACGAACTGACAGTAATAACCTGCTAACCCCAAGAAACTCTGAATCTCAGTCGCTGAAGCTGGTCGAGGCCAATTCTTGACTGCCTCAATCTTCTTCGGGTCCACCTGAATACCCTCTGCTGATACAATGTGACCCAGAAATGCAACCGAACTCAACTAGAACTCGCACTTCGAGAACTTAGGATACAACTGACTATCCTTCACAGTCTGAAGAACCACTCTGAGGTGCTGCTCGTGCTCCTCCTGGCTGCGGGAGTACACCAGAATACCATCAATAACTATCACGAACAAGTCTAGATAAGGCCTGAATACTCAGTTCATCAACTCCATAAATGTTGCTGGGGCATTGGTCAACCCGAATGACATGACGAAAAACTCATAATGCCTATACCGAGTGCGAAATGCCGTCTTGGGGACATCAGACGCCCAAATCCTCACCTGATGGTAGCCAGATCTCAAGTCTATCTTTGAAAACACCTTCGCGCCCTGAAGTTGGTCAAACAAATCATCAATCCTCGATAGTGGATGCTTGTTCTTTATCGTCACCTTGTTCAATTACCGGTAATCAATGCATATCCTCATCGACCCATCCTTTTTCTTTACAAATAACACTGGCGCACCCCAAGGAGAAACACTAGGCTGGATAAAACCCTTCTCTAGCAAATCCTGTAACCGGTCCTTTAATTCTTTCAACTCTGGCGGGGCCATGCGATACGGCAGAATAGAAATGGGCTGCGTGTCTAGGGTCCCTTTCCACTCCAATCGGGGCAAGTCTGGCAAAGCCGAGGTCACGGTCTTGGTGTGAGAATCGAAGATAGCGTGATACGGGGACAACCAATCCATCCCCAATATAACATCGAAATCCATCATGTCTAAAAGCAATACATCAACACGGGTCTCAAGACCCTCAAACACAACCACACAGGAACGATGCACCATGTCGACTACTATGGAGTCACCCACCGATATAGATACATAAATAGGAATACCCAAAGCATCACTGGGCATAGCCAGGTAGGGTGCAAAATAGGACGACGCATACGAATACGTAGACCAAGGGTAAAATAACACTAAAGTATCTCTAATACAAATCAGAATGGTACATGTAATGTCTGCACCTGAAGACCCGGCCTCTAGCCTACCTCTGGTGACCTGAACTCCACCTCTAAGACTTCTACCTCCACCACTAACACCTCTGCCACCACCTCTAGCTGGCTGGGCATGCTGTGGAACCTCCGATGACTGAATCATAGCACGAGAACTCTGATGCTGGAAGCTGTCATAAACTCGAGGGCAATATCTGACAATGTGCCTCGGATCACCACAAGCATGGCAAGACCTCATCCGCTGTGGCTGAGCACCCCTCAACCTCGGGCAAACCCTCATGTTGTGACCATACTCACCACAATCATAACACCTACACGAACGCTGCACCTGAGGGAACTGAGGCTGACCCTGTCGACCTGAATGACCACCCGAAGTACCATGAATGACCTGGAGAGCTGACTGAAAAGGCCTGGGACGATGGCCTCTACCATAAGAACCTCTACCTCCTGATGAGGTACCATTGAATCTGCCTACGTGAAGGGGCCTCTTATCCGACCTATGACCGCCTTGCTGTGGCAGGACCACCTCAACTCTACGACCCCCATTGGGCGCCTCCTGAAAAGTGATCCCACTCCCGGCCTGAGCCACTGTACCCGACTGATCTGCCACTGCTGGCTGAACTCCTGGAAGCAAACCCGCTCGAATGACACTCTCCGTGAAACCTACCAATCAGACTAGGGCATCCTGAAGAACTGAGATGGCAATGAACCCCTATGGGACCTGATCTGGGCCCACCGAGACTGCTGGGGCTGGCACCTCCTCCTCCAAATCAACCTGAGGCTCCGCCACTGGAGCTGCTGCTGGGGGCTCGGGCTGCTGCGCGGTAGAAGAGGAAGCACGCGTTCTCTCCATCTGTGGAGGAACAGAATAGGAATTCAATCGGTACTTGAGAAATAGAACCGCACGACAAGAAAGAACAATTGTGAAACTTTTCCTAACTCCGTAGCCTCTGGGGAATAAATATAGATGTCTCCATACTGATCCCTCAGACTCTACCAAGTTTGTCCGTGAGTAGCGAGACCGATGCAACCTAGAGCTCTAATACCAACTTGTCACGACCCAAATTTCCCACCATCGGGAGTCGTGATGGCGCCTACTGTCGGAGCTAGGCAAGCCAAGCATTTAAAAATCTTCGGGCAACAACACGACAATAATGAAATAACAAGTTTTAATTAAATGCGAAACTCTTTTAAAATATAAGCTAACTGGAAACCAACAATGCGGAAGTTAAATATTTCACTACCCAAGACTGGAGTCGCTATCTCACGAACCTCTAAAGAGTGCTACAAACAAGTCCGAATAAAAAGAATGCATAATGTCTGCCTCGGTACAATGAAAACAAACAGAAATATAGAAAGGGACTTCGGCCTGCGAACGCCAGTTAGGCTACCTCGAATGTCCCTGGACTGGAAGCTCGCTCCCAAAATGCTACTGCTACTCAACTGCTGCCCCAACACCTTGATCTGTGCAAAAAGATGCACAGAGTGTAGTATCTGTACAACCGACCCCATGTGCTGGTAAGTTCCTGGCCTAACCCCGGCGAAGTAGTGACGAGGCTAGACAGGACTACCAAATTAACCTGTACAGTTCTATATATATGTGCAATAAAAGGAAATAATACCAATACTAAATAGTTAAAAAGGGAGGGGAGCATGCTATGAGGCTGTAGCAGTTTAGAATACAAGGTAAATAAATAAGGAATGAAACGTTACAACTACAAAATCAACGAGAGTAATAAACCAAACATGGCACGAAATATCCCTTCGTTCATTAATAATCAAAACGTGGCACGGAATGATCCTTCATGCAAATATAATCAAAACATGGCACGAAATGTCTCTTTCGTGCATTAATAATCAAAACATGGCACAGAATGATCCTTCGTGCAAATATAACCAAAACATGGCACGGAATGTTCCTTCGTGCATAATATAATAAAAACATGGCACGGAATGTTCCTTCGTGCATAATATAACCAAAACATGGCACAGAATGTTCCTTCGTGCAATAGAATCCAAAACATGGAATGGAATATTCCTTCGTGCATAATATAATCAAAACATGGCACGGAATGTTCCTTCGTGCATAATATAATCAAACATGGCACGGAATGTTCCTTCGTGCATAAATAATCAAAACAATCACGCACGGCATCACCCATTGTGCTTTATCACTCAACCTCACCCAAACAGCAATCACAAACAATGGGGGGCGAGGGGATAGACAAAAGTAATAGATGTCCCGGCAAGGGAAAACACAAGTAAACAGTCAAATCCCGGCAAGGTAAAACACAAGTAAACAATCAAATCCCGGCAAGGGAACAATAACAATAACTTTCACATCCAGGTGAGGGAGATAATCAAAGTACGTAAACAGCCCAGCAAGGGAATAATCACGTCTCTTTATCTTTCTTTCATTTTTTTACTCAATAGTTACTTCAGCATTCGAGCCAACGCTCCAAAGAGTTTACAAGTCATAAAATCCTTCTCATACTCTTCACATTATATAGAGTTCACCAATTTAACAAGGAAGAGTCACAACAAAACCAGAATAAGCACAATAAGGGCCCACAGTCATGCTAGACACCGGTGTATAGATACTCGTCACCATGCCTATACACTGTACTCAACATTTAGCAATTAGCAAATAATATTCTAATCTTATTCCCTCAAGCCAAAGTTAGATCAAACACTTACCTCAAATGCTCCAAAAATCCACTCAAGCCTCTAGAATAGCTTTATCCCTCGAATTCACCACAAAACCGCTCGAATCTAGTCACAAATTACTTGAATGTATCAACAAATGCTAATTGAATCAACTTGAATGCATAAAACGATTTTCCCAAAGTTCTACTCAAAAATTCCCAAAACGCCCCCGGGCCCACGTGGTCAAAACCCGAGGTTCGAACCAAAACCCGATTACCCATTACCCCACGAGTTCATAACTATGATTTATTTTGAAATCGGACCTCAAATTGAGGTCCAAATCCCCAATTTTAAGAAAACCTAGGTTCTACCCAAAATTCTCATTTTCACCCATGAAAAACCTTGATTTTAAGATGAAAACATGATAAATGATGTTAAAGATTGAAGAAATTAAGTAAAAGTTGACTTACAAATGATTTGGAGAAGAGTGAGATCGTGAAAAATCGCCAATGGGTGTTTGGGTTTTGAAAATATGAAAAATGAAGCTTCAAAATCGTCTAAGTATGAATTGCAGAGCCTCTGATGTCGCAATTGCGAACTGGGGTTCGCAATTGCGAACCCCGACCAAATGTGGGAAATGCGAAGCTGGACTCGCATTTGCGAATCCATACTGGGCTGCCAACTTTCGCATTTGCGAACCAAAAGGTCGCATTTGCGAAGGTTCACATCCGCATTTGCGGACGGTCATTCGCATTTGCGAAGACTGGGTTCGTAGGCAATCATCGCATTTGCGATAATTTTCTTCGCATTTGCGAAGATCGCTGCCCAGGTGAAAGATCGCATTTGCGATGAGAAGCTCGCAATTGCGAGTTCGCATTTGCGAATACTGGCTTCGCAAATGCGAAGCCTGCAGAACTGAATGATACCAGATTTTTACAAATGAGAAAATGCAATCCGATGCCTATCCAAAACTCTCCCGAGCCCTCGGGGCTCCAAACCAAATATGCACACAACCTCAAAAATATCCTACGGACTTACTCGTGCGATCAAATCGCCAAAATAACATCATATACATAGAATCGAGCCTCAAAACACATGATTTTCATTTTAAACTTCTTAACTTTCAAACTTGGAACTCATAGTTCGAAACACGTCAAACGACGTCCGATTTCGACCAAACTTCACAGAAAGCGCATAAACAATATATAAGACTTGTTCCTGGCATCGGAACCAAAATACGAGCCCGATACATAGTCTTTTAATCAATTTTTATTTCCATTTTCCTTAATAATTTTAGAAAAATAATTTAACAGAAAAATTCTTTTACTCGGGTTCTAGACCTCGGATTTCGACTCCGGGCACATGCCCGAGTACCATATTTTTCTACGGACCCTCCGGGACCGTCAAATCACGGATCCAGGTCCGTTTACCAAGAATGTTGACCGAAGCCAACTTTAACTATATTAATATCAAAATTCTTCAAAGTTTTTACAGATTTCACATATTTCAACATAAAAACTTTATGACTGCGCGCCCGGACTGCACGTGCAAATTGAGGCAACTAAAAATGAGATTTTCAAGGCCTCGGAAGCGCGAAAAAAGGGAGAAATATGGTGATGATCCTTTGGGTCATCACAATAAGCGGTCGTTTGGTCGCAAACGCGGTGACCGCAGGTGCGGTATAATAACCGCAGAAGCGGAAATCGGTCTGGGTTAAGTGAACAGTGGTTCACGATTTTGAAAGAGAAGAGAAATATTTTGGACTTCGACTTAGGCGGTTTCTTGGGCGATTCTGAAGAGAATTCGAAGGGGTTTCACCAGGTATGAATTATTGGACTCGAATTATGTTATTATGGTGTAAAAACATGAATTAATCACTGAATTTCAAGGAATTAAAGGTTTAAAAAATGGAGCTTAGGGATTGGAACTTAAGAGAGTTTAAATGTGGGTTTTGAAGGGGCAATTGAACTCCGATTTTGGTAACTTTGATATGTATAGACTCGTGGCGAGACGAGGAGTTCGGTGATGTAAATTTTGCAATTTTTCGAGGAGTGGGCCCGGGGCTCGGGTTTTGCCAACTTCGTGATTTTTGGTGTTTTTCGAGTCTTTTCGATTGGTTTGTGTCCTATTAGCCTATTGTAACGTATTCGTTGTGGTTTTGGCCATATTCGACGCGCGAGGAGGTCGATACGAGAGGAAAAATCATAGCAGACTAGTCTTGTGGCCGGTGTGAAGTGAGTAATAGATTTAGATGATGACCTGAGGGTTTGAAACCCCGGTATATCACACTGTGACACTATATTGAGGCGAGACACATACTCTCCGGTGAGTGCGGGGTCGTTTATGATCGGGGACTATGGCTTAGTCCATCCGAGTGATGTTCGAACTGTCTTATTGATTAGAAATTGATTGGTAAGCATCCCACTGGGATTGCTATGAGCATATTTGGGTTGTGTGCCGATTATTTGGATCCCTTAGGGATTATTATCATTGTTTCCATGATGCTTAGCATGTTTTCATGATATCATTCCTGAGTTGAACACTGTCTCGAAATGATTAGTAAAGTTCTAAAATTTTAAACACTTAATATATAATTCCTAATAATTGGAATTGAAAATGATAAACTTGACTGTGCATGTGTGGCTTATATGTATATATCTGGATTGAGTGTGGATCAGGTTGCACGCCGCGGCGAATGCTACGATGATATTGCGCTTGGGCTGTAGGAGCCCCTCCTGTGTCTAAACCCCCACAGTGAGCGTGGGTACCCAAATGGATCGGGTTGTACCCCGCAGCGGTCATGTGCATTGCATTGCATTCATGCATCGATGTCTATCTATTTTACCTATCATTACCTGATGTTGTTCCACCGTTAAATGTGTAGAATTATTGGTTATATCTTTGCATTGTTATATTTTGGGATTTCTCACTTTCTGCCATTATATATATCTATTACCACTGAGTTGGAAGTATTCACTTTACTCTCTGCACCTCGTGTGCAGTTGTAGGTATTGTTCACCCGGTAGTGGGTTTTGAGCTGATTGAAGGTATCACTACTGTAGTTGAGCAAGGTGACCGCCAGCGTTCGCGGTACCGGATTTCATCTTTTGATTTCAGATTTCATTTTGTATATTATTATTGCCCCAGTAGTGGTGTTCGGCCTTCTCTAGATACTTGTGACTTGTGACACCCCAATCGGGTTGTGTTGGGTTGTAGATAGTGATTATTATTGTCATTAGGTTGCATTTATCTATTCCTTTATGTTTAATAATATTGAAAGAGGTGTCGTTGTTCTATTAGCTGGCCTTGTCTGCACGAGAGGCGCCATCACGACCGGGTTTGGAAATTGTGTCGTGACACAACGCTTTCTTACTTTTCCTCATCTTATAATTCACTCTTCTATTTTGAGCCAACGCTCCAATTAATCAAGTCAATTCGTATGCCTTCAATATTCATATCATAATTTGAGTCAATGCTCCCAAGAATCAATTAATCATTTTACCGTTCACATGTTATTCACAAAATTTAGAAATCCTCCAATAAACACGGAGTTCACAGCCAAGTCATGATAATCACATTATAAGGCTCATGGACATCTAGACACCAATGTATAGATACTCGTCACCATGCCTATACATCGTACTCGATCACATAGCAATTAGCAACAAGACTCAACTCTTATTCCCTCAAGCTAGGGTTAAACCAAACACTTACCTCAAAGCCTTGAAATCCACTTAATCCTCAACTATTGCTTTACCTCGAGGTTCCACCTCCAATACAGTGATATCTAGGCATAATCAATTTAATAATATCAATAAAGACTCAATGGCAACGTCCTATAGCTTAAATATGAATTTTCTAGCATTATTCCAAAAATCTCAAAATTAGACACCGACCCACATGGTCCAAACTTGAGGCTCGGACCAAAACCCAATCACCCATAACCCCACGAGTCCAAATATATAATTTGTTTTAAAATTCGACCCCAAGTTGAGGTTGAATCACCCAAAATTCTCAAAACCCTAACTCTACCCAAAATTCATAATTTCTACCTTGAATTTCATGATTTAGGGCTAGGATTTCAGTAATTAATGAAGGAAATTAAAGGAAACAAGTTGAACAATGCTTACCCAAGAAGTTTTGATGAAAGGGAGCTTCAATAGACGCCTAAGTGCTTGGAGAAGAAAGGGTTTCGTATATTTTTATAAAAATCCCGAGCTACTATTCTGTTTTTAACTTAAAAATTCACTGGGCAAAATTACCCTTCGCGTTCGCGGGAGAGGGCCGCATTCGCGAAGGGTAAACTAGGCAATACATCGCGAAAGCGTGAAGGGGAACGCAAACGCGTGAAGGGGAACGCGAACACGTAGAAGAAAATGCTGGGGGCCCAGGGTCTATTATACGCGAACGCGATAAGGGGATCGCGAACGCGGTGAAGGGGGAGGATGAACTACGCGAACACGTGAATACAAGCGCGAACGCGATGAGTAAAATGAAGGTTAAGTCTTCCGAGTCAACTACTCTATGCGAACGCAAGAATAAGATGCGAACGCGATGAAGGACGAGGCTGAAGCTTCGCGAACACGTGAGTTCTAGCGCGAACGCGATGAGTAAAATCACTGGGCACCTATTGTAGATTTTCTGCAGTTTTCCTAAGACCAAAACCACTCCGATACCTATCTGAAACTCACCCGAGCCCTCGAGGCTCCAAACTAAATATGCACACTGACTCAAAAACATCATACGAACTTGCTCGAGCGATCAAATTGCCAAAATAACATCAAAATCAATGAATCGAGCCTTAAATCCAAGAAATCTTTCCAATTTTCATAAACTTCCAAATTTTCCAATTTAAGGCCGAAACACGTCAAACAACGTCCGTTTTCAACCAAACTTTACAAGAAGCGCTTAAACCACATATATGACCTGTACCGGGCGTCAAAACCAAAATACGAGCCCGATACCATTACTTTTTGATCAAATTTTATTTCCATTTTCCTTAACAATTTCAGAAAAATAATTTAACAGAAAAATTCTTTTACTCGGGTTCTAGACCTCGGATTTCAACTACGGATACATGCCCGAGTCTCATATTTTTCTACGGACCTTCTGAGACCGTCCAATCTCCGGTCCGGGTCCGTTTATCAAAAATGTTGACCAAAGTCAACTGTAATCATATTAATATCAAAATTCTTCAAATTTTTCACAGAATTCACATATTTCAACATAAAAGTTTTCCGGCTACGCGCCCGGATTGCGCACGCAAATCGAGGTGAGGAAACAGGTGATGACTCTTTAGGTCGTTACACGCGCACATTTACATTTATATTGATGCATATGGTGAGGTAGAGAGATAAATCACGAAGGGTGATGTTGTGCACATTCATACTTATGCATATGGTGAGGAATGAATGATAAAGCACAAAGGGTGATGTCGTGCACATTCTTACTTATGCATATGGTGAGGAAAGAGTGATAAAGCACGAAGGGTGATGTCGTGCACATTTACGTTTATATTGATGCATATGGTGAGGAAGAGTGATAAAGCACGAAGGGCGATGACATTTCCATTATTGATTGCATGATGATGATTAAGGTCATGTGTATATTGATAGAGACCATATAAGTATGTTTACTATAGTTTTACTAGTCAATTGACACCAATTGTTATATTTTGAATAAAATTAGCAATTTAATTATGAAATATAAATAATAAGTAGATACTGATGCTAGTTGATTATATTGTTGTGCTTTATATATAGTTATATTGAACGTCTATATATAAGTAGATATTGATAGCGATCATAAATTACGTTTACTATGGTTCCACTAGTCAATTGACACTAATCGTTATATTTTGGGATATAATTAGCAATTTAATTATGAAATATAAATAATAATTAGATATTGATACTAGTTAATTACATTGTTGCGCTTTATATATAGTTACAATGAACGTCTAAATATATAATAAGTAGATATTGATAGCGACCATAAATTACGTTTACTATGGTTTCACTAGTCAATTGATGCCAACTGTTATATTTTGGGATATAATTAACAATTTAATTATGAAATATAAATAATAAAGTAGATATTGACACTAGTTAATTATATTGTTGCACTTTACACATAGTTACATTGAACGTCTATATATATAATAAGTAGATATTGATAGCCACCATAAAATTACATTTATTATGGTTCTACTAGTAAATTGACACCAATCGCTAAATTTTGGATATAATTCGCAATTTAATTATGAAATATAAATGATAAATAGATATTGATACTAGTTAATTACATTGTTGCGCTTGATATATAGTTACATTGAACGTCTATATATATATATATAGATTAAGTAGATATTGATAGCGCCCATAAATTACGTTTACTATGGTTTCACTAGTCAATTGACACCAATCATTATATTTTGGGATATAATTAGTAATTTAATTATGAAATATAAAAAATAAGTAGATATTGATGCTAGTTAATTACATTGTTACACTTTATATATAGTTACATTGAACGTCTATATATATATGTGTGTGTATAGTAGCCAACATATAATTTCATTTATTAAGGTCATGCGTATATTGATAGCGACTATATAATTACGTTTACTATGGTTCCACTAGTCGATTAACACCAATCGTTATATTTTGGATATAATTAGCAATTTAACTATGAAATATAAATAATAAGTAGATATTGATGCTAGTTAATTACATTTTTACGCTTTATATATAGTTACATTGAACGCCTATATATATAAAATAAATAGATATCGATATCGACCATAAATTACGTTTACTATGGTTCCACTGGTCAATTGACACCAATCGTTATATTTTAGGACTCAATTAGCAATTTAATTATGAAATATAAATAATAAATAGATATTGATACTAGTTAATTACACTGTTGCGCTTTATATATAGTTACATTGAATGTTTATATATATGTGTGTATAGTAGCTAACATAATTACGTTATGTTGATAGCGACCATATAATTACGTTAATTATTGTTCCACTAGTCAATTGACACCTATCGTTATATTTTGGGATATAATTAGTAATTTAATTATGAAATATAAATAATAAGTAGATATGGATTCATAGTTTCTTGCACCATCGAATTTTCTTGGTTTGAATCCTTTTTTTAGATAGGGTAAAGTGTCCACTTGACTTGGTTTGATATGAAGGAAGTATAATAAATCGTATACCGTATTTGTTTTTAAGAAAGGAAGAAAATATAATAATTTGTATACACTATAATTTGTATAATATAAAATACACGTAAATAAAATGGAAATACAAATATAATACACAAGACTCTTTAGGTCCCAATATTTAATTTTCGCATATTTCAAGGCTTGGAATTTAATTTTGTGTTTTGCAGGGAAAAATATTGGCTAATTAGTTAGGGGGTCTTGGATGTCTTTTCACTAGTATTGCCAAAGTTGGGTCATACCAGTTGGACCGTTTAGCATCACCCAAATAGAATTTGAAAGAGAGACACAATTTTCTAAGTAACAAAATTGAAAAATGTTCTTGAATCAAGATTGTCTTTAACAAAGAGAAATTCACAATGTGTGGTTTTAAAAATAAAAAAGAATTAGCGCAATTTTTCTCAATTAACTCAAAATATTCTTTAAGCTGAAAATGATTACAAATCGTGCTCACCCAATAAGAGCCCGTTTGGATTGGATTAAAAAAATAGTTTTTAAGCACAAGTGCTTAAAAGCACTTTTTTAGTGCTGGAGCTTATTCTGTAAATAAGTAGTTATATGTTTGAATAATAATGCTGGAGCTGGAAAAAAGCTGTTGAAGTATTTGGTAAACCAATGCAAGTAAGTTCTTTTTCTGTTAAAATAACTGAAATATCTTTAAAGTTGTTAACACACGAAAAATAAGCTTATTACTACAACATCCTTAATGGTCTCTGTTTCATATCCATTGGACAAAAAACAAACACAAATTGGTAGCACAACGTTTTTGTCTTCCTACGATAATTTCTTTTTTTTTCCAATAACACTTATTTCCCTTCCCACATCTGCCCATATAACTTCTTATTAATGTTTTATACAGTTCACTTTTTTCCAATTCTTTTCACTCTTAACACTTTTTGTTTTCCTTTCCTTCCTAGGAATTTTCCACTGTTATGCAAGTTTTACTTAGATGGGAAAAATTTGTGAAAAAATTAATAAGATAGGTTGAATAAATACAGTACCAAATTTTGTTCGTGTGAAGAAGACAAGATTTAATCATCCTATTTGTATAAATCACACAAGTACCACTCATCCTGTTTCAAGGTCAAAGTAGAATACACAAAATTGGCAAAGCCATTGTTAATCAGTCTAATTAAATGAAACACACGTGAAAAATACCAACTTTTTACTATAGAAACACCCAAGTATTTAATGCTTATTTATTTTATATTTTATGTTAAATAGGGTGGCAAATATTGAATCGACAATTGCAATATTAACATACTTTAGAGAAAATAAAACACTCAAATTAATAACTATCACTATGTCTCAAACAAACAAGTTGTGATCGACTATATAACCATGATTCTCTATTTTATCTGAGCACGTCCTAACACTATATATACTACGAGATTCATCGTAAATTTGGCTAATTTTATACTAGTTGCTTGCATACTGCAATCCTCCTCTTTTGATCCGAGTTTGGGACCACTAATATGAGCAAGCTCACACGTGCAGATAACAACCAAATTTCATAGCAAAGATGCATAATCTAAGAAAGAAATTTTTATTTTAAAAAATTCAGAAAATTTTGGATTATAACAAACTAATTTACCTCAGGTTGACTAAAATGCTTTTTAAAGTTAAATTTACCAAAATTGAAGCACCTTGAGTCATGGTATGGAATCACTTGGAGCTCAAGTACAAGATATGGTCTACACACCTAAACATATGAGAGAAATGAAAGAAATGCCACGCAGTGGCATAAAAGTCAGAGGACTTTGTTAAGAAAATGCAAGGATGCTGCACTAGTCAAATCATATTTACTTTTCCTAAATATGCACCAGGAGTTCTGTATGTGAAAACAACCAAACACCCTTGTCACTGTAAATGAAATAGCATACACTTAAGAATTCATTTTGTACAAGCAAAGGGCTTAAAGTTGAACAAACCAATAACATAGCTTGCATACCTTTGCATATCTTGTTACAAAAGCACTTACCAAGAAGTTCAGATTGTGGAAAGTTAAACATGTACTGCTGGTTCTAAAACTGTATAGATTCTTTGTGTCAAGATTTTTTGTGTGTAGGGCAGTGGCATAATAGCTAAATTATATGAAATACAAGGATGATGCATTTTTACCAAACACCATTTTTATCATAAAGGAAAAAACACATTGTAGAATGAACAATTCAATCTTTACAAGGAAAGGGAGTAGGCAAACCAACAACATAGCTATAAGACCTTTACATGTCGTGTTACAAGGCACTTTTTTTTAATGATGGTGGTGCTTAGTTGGGCGCACCTCGACTATTCTACTAAGTATCTGCTACCTCTCACCAGAACAGACAATTTATCGAGAATACCTGCTTTCGTGTTACAAGGCACTTTACGAAGAAGTTTACATGGTTGAAAGTTAGATAGTACTGTTGGTTCTAAAAGAGTATTGCTTGATATCAAGAATCTTTGCTAAAGAAGAATCTTACTGTTTACTTCAAATGTCTTCCAAAAACCTCTTCTCCTTCCTCTTTCTACTTGTTCTTCTGTTTTCAAGTTTTTCAGAAGCAACAGCTTGGATAAGATCTGGGTTCTGGTATGCTGGCAGTGAGTTTCCAGTTCCTGAAATTCCTTCTACTCTGTTCACACACATTCACTTTGCCTTTGCATATATCAACACTTCGTTTTGAGCTTTACATATCCCACTCTGATGAACCGTATATCTCTACTTTCTCAAACACTGTCAAGCAAAAGAATCCCTCAGTTATCACACTTTTATCCATCTGGGGCGGAAGGGATGAGTCCCCTGACTTTTTCGCGATGACTAGCCAGTTTTCTCGTAGGAAATCTTTCATCACAACTTCAATAAAAACTGCTCGACAATATGGATTTCAAGGGCTGGATCTTTTTGGTGTCAACCCGAACACAGATGCAAACATGACTAATATGAGATCATTCATTGAAGAGTGGTGGACAGCGATTAATTCTGAATCGAAGAGTTCTGGTACAAGAAGACTGATCTTGACTATAGGAGCATACTACTCACCTATGCTAGATTCCATGTCCTACCCAGTAGATACAATTATCAGAAACTTTGATTGGGTTCATCTTATAGCATATGACTACTACTTGCCTACAAAAGATAATTTTACAGGACCACATGCAGCTTTATATGACCCTACTAGCAAACTAAATACAGACCATGGTATAAAGGAATGGATCAAGAGAGGATTACCAGCCAATAAAATAGTTCTAGGTTTGGCATACCATGGTTATGCATGGACACTTGTGAATCCAAAACGTAACACGGTACGCTCACCTGCAAGAGGTTTGGCAATAACACGCGACGGATCAATGAGCTACAGATACATCAAGCGGTATATGAAAAGTTATGGAGTCACACCAGTCTATAACTCCACATTTGTTGTGAACTATGTCACTATTGGATCATTTTGGATTGGTTACGATGATGTCGAGGCCATCAGAGCTAAAGTTTCTTATGCAAAGGATAAGGGGCTTCTAGGTTTTGCTGCATTTCAAATTCCGAGCGAAGATGTCGATTGGGAGCTTTCAAAAGCAGGTTAAATCATAGAGAGCTTTGCTACCATTTCAAGATTCACTAACTCCTATTCACTCAGTTCTATCAACTAATGTTTTTTTTTTACAAATTAATACTAACTTTCTTTACAGCTCAGGGCGAAGAAGAAGATCAAAGCAGCAGCAACCGAAGGTTACTGGCAATTCTTCTGCCAACACTCACCCTCGCCATTCTCCTACTAAGTACAATAGTGTGCATCTTGAAAAAGAAAACCATAAGATCAGAAGGTAACTTATTCAACCCCTTGTCACTATTTCTTTTAAATGACCAACCAGAATATACTGGAAGTGAAAAGTTTTCTTTGATTATAGGGATCAGGGAATTGAATGAAAGAGCTATAGGTCGTACCCTAAAAGTTTTAAGCTTGGATCAAATAAAAGCAGCTACAGACAATTTCTCAATTAAAAACAAGCCTGGAGAGGGGGGATTTGGACCTGTTTATAAGGTATTGATAACCCAACTTTTGCTTTATCCGTTTACGGTGATTCAAATTATGTGTCAGTAATGCTAGGCGGCCATGAGATCAGACAATCCGAAGCATAATATATCAGAAACAGGGAAACAAGGATGGCAGGAAATTAGAATAACCACCTTGGCAGCATTTTGAAATAGCCATGTTCAATTAAGAAAACAAAAGAAATACAATAACAAATAACAAGTCCCTGGTTAGTGCATAACATACCTTCTGACTACCTTCAAGTGTTAGTAATCTCATCAGAGGAATGTAAATCTTGTGTTTGTTTGTTTGTCTTCATTCACTTCTCTGAAACAGAGGAGCAAAACAGCTGAGTACTCGATTTGTAAAGCAGTCATGTAGAAGTAGATGAAACAAAATCCAGTGCTTAAATTGACTTTCATTTGGTGCATCAAAACCATATATTTGAGTAAATCTAAAGAAACCTTCATCTATAACAGTACGAATGAAGCCTGAAGCAACAAAACTCTGTTTCATTCCCTATGAAACCTTTATTTTATGCACATCCCTCTAACCACTTTGAACCTGTTTCTTATTATACATTTTAGTAGAAAATCTGAGGTAATCTTATGCTCTTTTTAGCCCTCAATGTGTACTGTCACCACTTATCCATGCATATACCTGATATACTTTGTGCAGTTGGAAGTTTTTATATACATATCAAAATGTGAAAACAGCTCTACATGGTAAGTGGAGGTATAGTTTTATGATGAGTATAGTTACTAATCGTACTCCCTGTTTCACCCAGGGAAGGTTAAGTGATGGGCAAGAAATTGCAGTAAAACGGCTTTCAGCATGCTCTAAGCAAGGAATAGAAGAGTTCCAGAATGAGGTCATACTTGCTTCAAAGTTACAGCACGTCAATGTTCTACAACTTCAGGGCTTTTGCATTGAAAGAGAAGAGAAGATACTGGTTTATGAATACATGCCAAATAAAAGTTTGGATTTCTACCTCTACCGTGCGTAAACTCCTACCTCATTACAAAATATATAACAGTACTTCATATGGTAATCCAAGATTTTAAGGCATATGATCATATAATATGCCAAATGCATAAGAATTGATTATCTGCTGCAGATCCAGTAAAGAGCCTGCAGATAAATTGGGAGACGCGAGTACGTATTATAGGAGTTACTCAAGGACTTCTATACCTACAAGAGTACTCAGCGTTCACAGTCATTCACAGAGACTTGAAAGCTAGCAACATTTTACTGGACGATGAAATGAAGCTGAAAATCTCAGATTTTGGTATAGCTAAACTTTTCCAGAAAGATGAAAAGGAAGCAAACACCGGAAGGATTGTCGGGACCTAGTAAATAACATGACTAATAACTGTTGTTATAAATTAAGTAATAACCCTAACTCCTAACATTGCTGCCTGTGTTTTGTAGTGGTTGTGTTCCTCCGGAGTACGTTAAGCGAGGTGTATACTCCAGAAAATACGATGTTTACAGTTTTGGAGTTTTAGTGTTGCAAATCCTTGGCGGAAAGAAGAATGCAAGTGAATATGGAGTCAAGAACAATCTGAGTCTTCTAGAATACGTAAGTCTTTGCAGTCTTATCTAACTAGTTCAATCTCAAAAGTTTCTACGTGGAAACTAATCTAATACCATCAATATTCAGGCATATGAACTTTGGGAAAAAGGCAATGGAGTGGATTTTTTTGATCTGTCACTGCAAGATGATTCTCGAATAGGCGAGCAACTGAGATACATGCAAGTTGCACTATTGTGTGTCCAAGAAAAATGGGAAGACCGACCATCGATGTTGGAGGTGTACTCCATGCTCAAAACTGAAACTGAGGTCTTGCCCAATCCTAAAGTTCCTGCCTTTTCCAAGCATAAAGACAATGACACACAAGAGACTTTAGTCACACTTGACCTTACTTGTTCGAATAATAGTCTCGCTATTTCCCAACTTATAGCCCGTTAACACTTCAAAGTTTCAGGGAGCATATTAATCTCACAAATGGTCGTTTTGCCTCCGTTTCATTACTTGGTCTCCAGAATCCCATAGAGCAAGTTCCTGTCATATACAATACATCACCCAGTCACAATTAATTTCTTCTTTCATAATTTTCTTTTGATGAAGAAAAATTGTTTAAGTAGTGAATTGAAGTATGACGAAAGTGGAATCATGAAAAATTGTTCAGTAAAGTCTAACATGTGATTGCCTATCAAAAAAATTCCCACAAGTTAACAAGTCAGATGCCAAGCCCAGTCTTCTGAAATTAATTGATTCAGCAACGACATTAAAACATTGCCGCAGACTGAGATATACTCAATGATTAACAAAGATCATTTTCACAAATCCACAAGTAATTCTCCAGTACAGAGTTGGTATACGACTTTGTGAAGTAGTTTAAATACATGTGCACGCACACATGTTATTGAGGCGAGAAAATATCTAACAAAAGATAGATAGATGCATGTATTGGGCTCTAATTCTTTTTGATTGTTAAAACGCAGTAGATAGATTTCAGTAACAAGAGTGTGCTGGCATGTAATTAAGGTAGACTACAATTAAGAAATGTGTAATGAGTTAAGAAAGTCAATCATGGCACCTATGTCATTTATTATAGCTGTGTTACACCAAAAGAATTGAGAAGATATACATCTTATTGGGCTCTAATTCTTCTACCATAAACTCAAGAACCTGTTTTAATGGTCGTTATGATTTTTATGGTGGCTCTAATTCTAGTGCCATGTAAAATTTACCAACCATTAAAACAAGTTCTTGAGTTTTGAACTAGCACGTTTAACAAACTGGGTCGGGAAATTAGTTTCTGGTAACAATTTTAAAGAATCTCAAACATGATACTCCAGGTTGAGATAAGTTAATAAGCTTTTCGCATAACTCTGTTTACAGCTGCTTTGGTTGATAGCTTAAATAACTTTTTGTTTAATGTTCCAAATAATCTTATGCTGCTCTTAGGAAAACAACATCAAATGGTGACTGGGGAGGAATTGGAAATCAGCATTCCCTCAACATAGTTCTATTTAGCTCAGACTCCTTTAACCCAGGTGTTCATGGTTCTTCCTATTTTCTAAACCATGACAAATCTAATTAACTGTGCAACATTTGTGCCCGTGCATTTTGTCTCGCCCTAAATGGAGTGACTCTCTTATTATGTTGCACCCCAACCTGAGTCCCCATGTCCGCTTTTCCCGACTCTCAACCCATATAAATGACTAGGAATGTTCCCTTCATTCTATGTTTTTCCTGTTTCCGCAGCGCTTCCTTTCACTGATTGAACTTTCAGTAACAGGCAATTTGCCTCAAAATAGTGCAGGAGATGATAAATCTTTAGCTGCTGCTCATTCATGTAATGGTATCTTGATACTGGTGTAGATCGGAAGTGGATATTCAAGTTCTAGTAGAGTTCTAATGTATTTTAAGACATCAAATCTCATATACTTAACCATATTATACACATATACATAACCATATTATACATTCGAGGCAAATGAATAGTACAAAGGCATACCTTCTTTTGCTTTTTTTTAATTAGCAACGAAAGCAAGAGAAATTATAAACAGAAAGTTTCAACTTTAATTTCGAACAACAAACAACACAAATGTCAAAATTGAACACATTCTTCTGATTTACACTAATTTACCCAATTTCAGAAAGTACTTGACATGTAAATTGGCATATAATATCAAAAAAGATAAAACTTTTGGGATAATGCCATTTGACCTAAATCTTCCATGACCAAAAATTGAACACCAAAGGATAAGCTTAATAAAATATTTGTAATGCACTTCAGAAACTAAAATTGCAGAAAACTCTAATCAATATTTCTAAAGTAAGAAATGGAAACTGCTTCAGAAACTGAAATTGCAGAAAACTCTAATCAAATATTTCTAAAGTAAGAAATGGAAACTGACCTCAGGTTAGAAATTTCAGCTGAATAAGATGAGTGAAAAAGCAAAATCCACGAAAATGGAGCTCCGAAAAAAAAAATTTGGACCATTTCTCGATTTGTGCGTGTCATCCTTGCGCAGGGTCCATGCTAATCTTCTCTGTATCGTTCCAATTTTATCGGATGTCCCCGAAGGGACGAATTCACTTGTTAGGGTTTAATAGATAAACTAAAGAAAGTTTCTTTCAATGGCCGATGAGGGATAAACTAACTAGCTATAGTTGGGACGGGACTGGGCTACTGTTCCCTCTGAATAAGCCCATATTTTTGTGCCTGAACCTAACTATAATGGGCCGACCTTCTTATACGAAGAATTAACCCAAATCGTTCACTCTTCCACTTAAATTAAAAATAGCCGGTGAATATATAATATATACATAATTTATGAATAAAAAAGCAAAATCCATGGAAAAAATGGCAGTGAATATATAATATATACATAATTTATGAATAAAAAAGCAAAATCCATGAAAAAAATAGCCAAAAAAAAAATTTGGACCATTTCTCGAGTTGTGCGTGTCATCCTTGATGCAGGGCCATGCTAATCATCTCTGTATCGTTCTAATTTTATCGGATGTCCCCAAAGGGACGAACTCTCTTGTTAGGGTTTTGATACATAAACTGAAGAAAGTTTCTTTCCATCGCCGATGAGGGAGAAGCTAACTAGCTATAGTTCGGACGAGACTGGGCTACTGTTCACTCTGTTCCCTCTGAATAAGCCCATATTTTTGTACCTGGACTTAACTGTAATGGGCCGGCCTTCTTATATTCGTTAGTCCAACCCTGGAAAGTGGCCCATTTGTCGTCTTATATAAAGAAAAATTAACCTAAATAGCCACCCACCCAACCATTTAAACTATATATATATATATATAATTTATGTATACCAGCTAGGAAAAGTGAACAGTAAATCCATTAGGTTATCTATCTAAAGATTATAGAAATTGCATTTTTAGCTTATAACGTGTGTGCAGGGGCGGATATAGGGTGTAAGATACGGTTCCCGGGAACGCAGTAACTTTTGCGTAGACTCTATATTTTTGTTAAAAAAATTATTAAATATCTATAAATATCTATTTGCGAACCCAGTTATTATTGTATATTAATGTGAAATTGCGACAGGAACCCATAAACTTAAAATCCTGGATCTGCCTCTATGTGTGTGTAGCACGAAGGCTTGAATAAAATAGTCATTTAATTATGTACCTAAATTTTAGGAATTTGATATCAAATAAAATTTATTTTTGAACACTTCCTTATTTGAACTAGATAGAAAGTACTAATATTTAGAACTCTAGATTCTATTTAGATTTTACCTGTTTAACCGGAATAAACACATAAAATTGAATATTAACAAAATATATGAACTTTTACGCAAGTTACACTTATTACATACATAAAACCAAATGAACGACGGAATAATCATTAAATGATACATAATACTTATATAATTATATAATTAAATGTTTAAAAAGACTCTGCAGTTTAAAAGTTTCTGGTTGAGCAAGACTAATGCGGGGTACTAGGAGTGCAAGTTTAGTGACATAACTCATGAGATAGATGTGGAAGTGAGGATTGAATCATAAGTCATCCTCAAACGAGGAAGTTTCAAGTATCTTGGATCAATAATTCAAGGAAATATGAAAATTGATAACGGTATCACACATCATATTGAAGCGTGGGTGAATGAAATGGAGGCTCGAATTCGATTTTTTGTATGATAAAAAATGCATAACCATATATATGTTACCCTTAAAATGAATAACAATTAAATTTATACCCGGTTTAAGGGATGCATAATTTAATTCAATATGAATAGTCTAAGAACCGTAAATAATTGAATTCAAGGAAAACGAAACGATAAAACCAAACGCGATGTATAATTAAGCTTGGTTTTATGATGAGCACTGAAAGTTGGTTCCGATCAAGCCCTCGAGACGGGCTCGGTTTTAACTAAATAAGTAAGCAGGTGAAGAACACTTTGAACAACCATTAGAGAACAAAAATTAACTTTATTGCTTTGGTATGCGAGCCAACAATGGTCTTAAAAATAAAAAGATTCTCCTCTTTACATAGTAGGGGAGTTTCAATCTTAGTACAAGTCTAAATAAGGTAAAAATCTTTCTGTTCTAGTAAACCGTGATATGTTGTTAACATCGGGCGAGATTTGCAACGTAATATACGGTTAAGGCCGGATATTTCAACCCCTCGTTTGTCCTTTTCAACATCTTTCCTTCAGTCTCGGTTATTTATTTTGTTCGAACTCGATTCTCCGTGTCCGATTCTTGGCGCGTCATTCATCCTCCCCAGGCTCTAATCTGTGGGGTCCCTCGGCTTTAACCGAGGCCATATCGAAGTGTGTTGTCTTCTCGTTTCTTTACTGGAAAATCAGTATATATATGTGTGTTTTCTCACTAAGCCATGACTTTTTGTTTTCCGTACCTATCCATGATTAACCAAGTATATTCACTACAAAAAAAACTAGAATTAGCTACGAACGTCGTCGCTAAAACGCTCGTAGCTAGCAGAATTTCTTAATGTTGAGATTGAGGTTACTTGAAGTTAAATAGGCTAGAGTTAAACCTTAACTTGATTTAGTGTAGATTGGTCATAAGTTAATTATGGTTAGGGCAATTAGTTAGTTAGAGGCGGTTATATTGTATATATACTGTAGCTTCCAAGTTCAGAGTAATTGAGCTCATTTTCTCAGATTTCATCTATATGATTTTGTTCCTCTCACCGACATTTACTTCATAAGCATAATTCTAGGGCTCAATCATGTATCATCTTCTTCATCAAGCTCATCAATGGCGAATGCAACGATTGACTACACAGAGCAGGAAAAGTTAAGCCACAACCACCCGCTGTACTTGAATGCCACAAATACTTCAGGTACTGTCCTAATTTCTCTCCAATTGATCGGTACAGAAAATTACTCCGTATGGAGCCGTGCAATGCGAATTGCAATCCTAGGAAGAAATAAACTAGGGTTTATTGACGGTACATGCAAAAAGGAGAATTATGGTCCAAATTTGGTTAATTTGTGGGAGCGATGCAACGCAATTGTCCTTTCATGGATTATGAATTGTGTGTCAAATAAATTATACAGTGGAATTGTGCATTCTTCAAGTGCATCGGTAGTTTGGCTAGATCTGAAGGAGCGATTTGGTAAAATCGATTGTTCTAGTATTTTCCAAATCCATAAGGAAATCGCTACTATCAGACATGGAACCATCTCTGTATCAGCTTATTTTTCTAAATTACATCTGTTGTGGGCTGAATTTGACAGCTTAGCAACTGTTCCAAGATGTGATTGTGCTAAATCTAGAGAGTTTGTTGTCTTCATGGAAAGATTGTAACTCTTAGAGTTTCTTATGGGACTAAAATGAATCGTATGAACAAACAAGGAGTCAGGTGCTTATGATGGTTCCAGTACCTACAATCAACAAAGCTTATCTATGTTAATAGAAAGAGAAAGTCAATGCAGTATGATAAATAATTTGTGCACAAACGAAGGAGGAGAACCGACAGCTTTGATGACTATGAAGGGAGGACCAGGGCAAAGGCCAAGGAGAACTTTCAATCTGTACTGTGACTATTGAAAAATGAAAGGTCACAATCGTGAAAGATATTATAAACTGATAGGTTACCCTACATACTTCAAGGTTAAGAAGAAAATTGGAGCCAATGTTGCAGCTCACAATGTTACAATTAAAGATCATAAAAGGCAGGACATAGGAGCACGAAATATCAATGAAGTTGATAAGTGTTCCCCTGATGATGTTGTTCGAGGTCCATATTTCACACCAGAATAATATAATCAGATTCTCAGGTTACTGGGCAAGGACAGTGTGGGTGAGACTTCAGCTAATATGGAAGGTAAAATCAAAGCATTTCTGGTAAACTCGAATAAAAAGGAATGGATAATTGACTCCGGAGCTACAAATCATATGGTTTCTGATGTGACTATGTTAGATAACAAACTTGAAGTTGAAAATTATGATAAGAGAAAGGTACACTTACCTAATGGAGGAACAACAAACATATCACATATTGGTACTTGCAGAATACTCGACAAAGAAATTTTAGATAATGTCTTATATATATCAGAGTTTAAATACAACTTGTTGTTCATATCTAAAGTCACAAAACCTTTATGTTGCTCAGTATGCTTCTTTCCACATTTTTATATATTCCACGACCTTTACAGTGTAAAGGTCAAGGGGATTGGTAGAGAAAGAGATGAACTTTACTGGCTCCCACAAACACCTGCTGAGAAGGATGACATTAGAACTAAAGTGATGAATGAGTAAAAGAAAAGGTAGATATTGAGCTTTGGAATAAAAGACTAAGCCATGCCTCAGTCAAGGCAATAAAGCAGCTATTGTGCTTGTCCCAAGAAGAATGTAAAACTGTAGTTGACAAATGTATGGTATGTCCTCTAGCAAGACATACCGGATTGCCTTTCAATATCAGTAATAGTAGGACAGCTGAATCCTTTAATCTGTTGCATATTGATGTATGAGGGCCTTACCATGTACAAACTTTCAATGAAAATAAAATCTTCTTGACAATTATTGATGATCATTCTAGAATGACCTGGTTATATTTGCTGAAACACAAGAGTGACGTTATTGTGGCACTAAAGAATTTTCTTTAAATGGTTCATACTCAATTTGGTAAGGCTGTCAAAGTAGTAAGATCTGATAATGGCATAGAATTTATCAATTCAGACTGTTCTCAATTGTTTCAATCTTTGGAATTATACATCAAAGGTCTTGTGTTTATACTCCTTAACAAAACGGAGTAGCAGATAGAAAGCACAAACGCATTCTATAAGTGGGAAGAGCTATAAGGTTTCAAGGAGGAATTCCTTTGAAGTATTGGGGTCATTGTGTGTTATCAACTGTGTACTGGATTAACATAATGCCATATGTATCACTGCAAGGAAGGACACCTTATGAGTTGTTTCATCGCAAAAGGCATAGTTTAGATCATTTAAGAATACTTGGATGCCTCTGTTTTGCAAAGAGACCAAATGTTCATGATAAGTTTGAAGCCAAAGCTATTGCATCAATTATGATGGGATATTCAGAAGTCAGCAAAGGCTATATTTTGTTCGATTTAACTAATCATGTTTTCTTTGTGAACAGGGATGTAACCTTTAGGGAAAATGTGTTTCCTTTTAAACATCAGAAGGATAGTCAGTGTCCATTGTTTTCTCCAGATGACTTAGCTTCTTCTCACATTCTAGATGTGGCAACTTATGATCTTGGTATAGAAGATATTCCTACAACACATAATGATGTAGTAGTTCAAACAGAAGATGCAAGTGATTCCACACAAGTCATTGCCAATGAATCCCTGTCTGATATGGGTCCTGAGCTTGATTCACATCATGATGTGATTCCAGATAGTTCAGTCCTCTATCCTCTTGCTGTTTCAGAACCTTTGAGAAGATCAACTAGGGACAAAAACACTCCTAGTTGGATGACTGATTATGTGACAGCCAATGTCAACTATGATCATGTATTACCTTATCCTATGTATCATTCACTCAGTTATGCTAATTTACAGCCCCATTACCAACAGTTCATAGCTGTTTTAACCTATGCTGTGGAACCTAGAAACTTTCAGGAGGCTTGCAAGAATCCACTTTCTCAAGAAGCTATGAGAGCTGAAATACAGGCCTTAGAAGATAACAGAACATGGCAGTTGGTCACTCTACCACCAGGGAAGCTGTCCATTGGATGTAAATGGGTGTTCAAAATCAAGCACAAAGCAGATGGCTCTATAGAGAGATATAAGGTAAGGATTGTCGCTAAAGGCTATAATCAACAAGAATGCATTAATTACAATGAAACATTCTCTCCAGTTGTGAAGGTTGTGACTGTGAGATCTGTGCTTTTGGTTGCTGCAACAGAAGGATGGCATGTACATCAGATGGATGTATACAATGCCTTTCTTTAAGATGACCTACCAGATGAAGTTGACATGCAATTGCCAAAGGGTTTTGTAAGCCAGGGAGAGAATACAGTCTGTAGGCTTGTAAAATCCCTTTATGGATTGAAACAAGTAAGTCGATAATGGAATGTAAAATTAACAGAATCCCTACAAGCACAAGGATTTAAAAAAGGCAGTTTAGATTACTCTTTGTTCACACAGAAGCAGGGAAACAATATAGTGATTATTCTGGTGTATGTTGACGATATGTTGATCACTGAAAATAACCTGAAGATCATAGAAGAAACTAAAAAGAACCTGCATGCAGCCTTCAAGATAAAATATCTTGGAGAGTTAAGGTACTTTATAGGAATTGATTTCAGTTGGTCGAGGAGAGGAATCTTAATGAATCAACGAAAGTATGCATTGGAACAGTGACGACCCGGCAAATCGTCTCATGAGTTACCGCTCTATTACCCCTGTTTCTACTTCTTTATGCTTAGTTATCCATGTTATTATGCGATCGAGTTGATTAGTTTGTGTTCAGAGAGGATTTGGTATGAAATGAGACACTTAGTCTCTTTTAAGAAGATTTAAGTTGGAAAAGACAACCAGATGTTGACTTAGGTGTTAGAGGGCTCGGTTGTAAGTTCTGATGGTTTGATTAGCTTCAGGAAGTAATTTATGGCTTAGTAGCATGAACGGAATTTGTTTTGGAGGTCCGGAGTAGAATTAGGCTTGAATTGGTGAAGTTGATATTTTGGCGATTTTCGGTTGATAGGTGAGATTTTGATATAAGGGTCAGAATGAAATTCCGAGAGTTGCAGTAGCTTCGTTGTATCATTTGAGATGTGTGTGCAAAATTTTAGGTCATTCGGACGTGGTTTGGTTGGGTTTTTGATCAAAAGCGTATTTCAGAAGATTTTAGAAACTTAGGCTTGAATTCGATGAGTTTTTGGGTAATTTGATGTTGTTTGGAGTGTTTTGATGATTGGAGCAATTTTAAATAAGGTATTGGGTCATGTTTGTGCTTTTGGTTGAGGTATCGGGGGCCTCGGGGTGATTTCGGATGGCTAACGGGAAGAATTGAGACTTAAGAGATTTTAGGAAATTGCTGCTTCTGGTGTTTTCGCACCTGCGGCTTGGGGACCACAGGTGCAGTGTCGTACGTGCAAGGGAGGAGATCGTAGATGCAAAAGTTGGTTGGTGAGCAGTTTCCACAGAAGCGGTCAAGGGGGGCGCATCTGCGAAGCCGCAGATGCGGAAGTGCGGTCGCAGAAGCGATTTTTGGATTTAAGTGACGAACCGTGAAATCGGTTGGTTAGACCGCAAATGCGGTACTGCAGAAGCGGGTTTTGAACCGCAGATGTGGTTATGTCTGGGCAGAAGGTATATATTTCATCCTTCACAATTTTTGAAGGGTTTCACCATTTTTGAACTCGAAATTTGGAGCTTTGGGCGATTTTGAATAGAGGAATCAAAGAGACTTCAATAAGGTAAGGATTTTGGACCTAAAACACACTTCTATGGTAATATTTCATGGATTGGACTGAAATTAAAGGAATTAAAGAGCTAAAAATGGAGGTTTAGGGCTTGAGTTTATGAGGGTTTTAAATAGGGATTTGAAGGGTCAATTGGACTCCGATTTTGATGATTTTGATATGTATGGACTCGTGGCGAGATAAGGAGTCCGTTTATAGGAAAATTCTTGAGTTTCGAGAAGTGGTCCCAGGCTCGAGTTTTGCTAGCTTCAGGATTTTTGGTATTTTTCGATTATTTTCGCTTGGGCTTTGTTCCCCTAGCATATTGTGACTATTCGTTCTGATTTTGGATAGATTTGATGCGTGTGAGACTGATTCTAGGGGAAAAGGCGTCGCGAGCTTGAGATTTAGCCAGTTCGAGGTGAGTAATGATTGTAAATGATGTCCTGAGGGTTTGAAACCCCGAATTGCACATCGTATTGCTATATTGAGGTGAGACACACGTTTGATGACGAGCGTGGGGTCGTGCACTATTGGGAATTGTGACTTGGTCCATCCCGACTAATGATTTTACCGCGTATTTGACTGAAACTTATTTGTTATCATCATGATTTGGGATGATTGCCATACTTGGGCTTCGTGCCAACTATTTGAACCCAGTTTTCTTCACTGTTTCCTCACTATTTTGAATTATTACTTGAACTCAGTCAAGCTGTTTTCCATTGTTTACTACTCATCCAGTTTTACTCAGTTTTGAGACTTAAATGATCTTTTAAATGATGTTTTGGGCTGAAAACTACTGTTTTACCAATGCCCGAGGGGCTTGTGATGATTTATGGACTGAGTAAGGCCGAGAGCCTATATTGAAAGGAACATTGATATTGATGTGAGGCTGAGGGTGATGTTTTATGCGTCAATACCACACAAGAGGGGAGGTGATTTGTGTGGTACCCAATTTTTTGCTTAAACTGCTTATCGAAGGACCTGGTTCTTCTATGTGTTCCAAACTACTACTGTTGCAGAATAATAAATACAAAAAATGAAGAACATAGAGATTTTACGTGGAAAATACCCGGCTCAAAAGGTGAAAAAATCATGACCTACTACTCAGTAGGATTTTCCCAAACTTTCACTAAAATTACTGAGCCAAAATAGCATATACAAAAACTCTTTGTAAACCTAAGTATTAACTCTAATCCTGTTGTGGCACACATCCTCAACTGTTGCGACAACTTCAAGTTAACTCTAACTTGAACACTCTAAGTACCTAATACAATTGCTTCTATGAAATCTAAATGGTACAAAGTGAACACACCTACTACAATTGAACTAGAAATAAAGAAAGACACATAAAACTCTTTATGGAGCTGGCTCTTCAATCTGGTTCATGTAGCTTCAGGTTTGCACACTTGAATCACATACGAACTGCTTGCAAAAAGCCTTGCTAATTTGCTCTCAATTCACGTTTAACTTATGCATTTTTGTTCAACACCTGTAATGTGAGAACATCCTGCAATTTATAGAATTAGTAGATAAAGAAATAACTAGAGTTCTGATGCAACTCTTCCTTGGTCGAAGAGTTCTAGTTGATTTCAACTTCTTTCTCCTTCCCTATCTTGAATAGTGTTCTCTTTGATTAACGAGTCCTTCTCTTTATCAATTATGCAACATTTTCAATTAGGAGATATTAAATACACCAAGTTAAGCTTATCTCCTTCACGTGTAATCCACATGCTTGAATCTGCCCGTTTTTGTGAACCTGAAGGATGGACCTAGTTCATCTTGAGTTCCTTTGTCAGTCTCCAAAATTAATCTTTACTTGGGCCAACAAATTCCCCCTTTTTGATGATGACAAACTCTGTGCTTTTCATAAGCTTAGGCCCTATTTCAACTCAGCTCAATATCAACACAATGTTAGAAACATTTTTCCTTTTTATCACTTATCATAAAGGACCAGGTACATTAGGTTATAAATATCACTGTTCAAAGTGTAAACATCACTTGTTTAAAGCACAACCTTTTTTCCCCTTTTGGCATCATCGAAAAGTTGCATAAAAATGTGAGATAACCAGATTTTAAAACATACTCATGGTCACTGAGGCTACTTCAAATGCAATCATGGATTAATCATCATAGATCAAGCTAAGAATTTTAACCATCAAAGAAATATAAACAAACAGTTAGAGCAAAAGACAGTGAATTTCATTGATGATTGATAATATTCTATCATAAAGCATAAGAAGAAATAAAAATACTGAAAACATGAGCAAAAGATACAAAAAATCCCGAACTGGGTCACTGGTTAATCTACACTAGGCTAGAAGGCTTAAGGCTGGGAAGAACTAAGTGCTTGGTTTTTGACTGGGAGGAGTTTCATCATACCTTGAAGAATGCCATCATTCTTCTCTTTTTCTCTTGCCAGCTTAGTTTTGAGAGCATCTCTCTTAGTATCCACCTCAACCAACCTCTACTTCAGCCTTTCAATCTGAGCATCCTTAGACTCACTTTCTTGCACCATGGCTCTGACCTTGCTATACACTGGTACCTTTTTGGATGAACTAGGTTCTTTAGGAGTTACATTGACTTCAAAATAGCAAGCAAGCAGAATATTAACCCAAAAATGATCCACGCTTGTACTAACCTCCCACTTTTCATAGGTACATTGAAAAGTGCAAGCACAGTTGTGAGAATATAGCCATAGGGAATGGTATGAGTTTTGCTGCCATTAATAACTGTATCAACAAGCTGGATTATAGCGTTCAGTCACTTTCTTCTGCATGTCTTGCGAGGGTTTTCTCTACAGACGAACCAGGTTCATCTCTCCAAACAACCAATGCACATGTGTCTTTGGTTAAACTCACAGTAGTGGGTGAAGAATCAGCCACTCTTGTCTCATTTCCCCTCGCAGTACTCCTAGCACCCTTGCTCTCCTTTTTTTCTTTTTCATTTTTACCACCAACTTCTCCAGATTTTGTAGTCTCAACACTTGTAGATCCTACAAATCTATTTTCCAAATTTGCAGCAACTTTAGAAATTGTCTCAGGAAAAACTTTCGAATCAAAAGGTACCTATTCAATTTCGAAAGAACCACTTTCTTCCCCCTGAGTAGCAGACTTAAAAGAATCTAGGTAGTTTAATACGATCATGAGTCTTTAATGTAACTGGTTCACTTGTAACGGATAGGTTCACAAGAACTTTGGTATTTGGTAGGACTCTGCTCATGATCCAAATATAGTTATTTCAAATTAAGCAGAGTGTAGAAAACATACCGTGTTATCTTGATGAACCACGTTCTTCACTGATAATTCTCTTATGTAAGCCTAAATTTGCAAAAATAGAGAAAATATCATTAGAGATTAATGATTCATTTTAACACATGCCACAAGAGTATACTATGTAAAGCATGAGACTGAGCAAGATTTAATCTAATTATACACAATTTACAGACTTTTTAACCAATTTTTTTCATTTAACCTTGAACTGGTCCTTTTAGGTGATCTTAATCATCTCTAATTCAAACCCGTTCCTCTCAAAGTGATCTCTATTTAAGGATTTTGTGAATATGTTAGCAATTTGCTTATCAGTAGCACAAAACTCCACAGTGATCAAGCCTTTCTCGTAGTTGTCCCTCAAAAAATGGTGTCTAACATCTATGTGCTTATTTCTCTTATAATGAATAGGTTTCTTTGTCATACTAATAACACTAGTGTTATCACAAAAAATAGGGATGCAACCAACATCAACTGCTGGTTTTCCAAAATCCATCAACTGTTGTTTGATCCACAATAATTGAGCACAACAGGAAGCAGCAACAACATACTCAGCGCTAGCAGTGAATAAGACCACTGAATTTTGATTTTTAGTGGCCCATGACACAAGGCATAAACCAAGAAAGTGTGTCATACTTGAGGTGCTCTTCTTATCCACAAGGAACCTTGCATAATCAGCATCAGCATATCCCATTAGGTTAAAATTACTATCTTTTGGATACTAAAGGCAAAGGTCAGTGGTGCCTTTCAAGTATATCAATATTCTCTTGACAACAGTCAAGTGGGACTTCTTTGGATTTGTCTGAAATTGAGCACAAAGACCTATACTAAAAACAATGTCAGGCTTGCTGGTAGTAAGTTACAAGAGAGAACCAATCATTTCCCTATACAACTTCTTATCAACAGATGAACCAAGTTCATCTATATCTAATTTTGTGGATGTTGTAATAGAAGTGTCAATTTCTTTGGATGTTCCTTCCTAGTTTTGTTACTGAGAAATAAGTTCATGGATAGGTTCCCTCAAATTTGAGGATCAGTTCCTCTCTAGTCAGTTCTCCTTGTCATGTTGCCTTGGGTGGAAGGACATGTTCCATCACTTGTTCCTTCCTGTGATGCATCTTCAGGTTGGACTGTGGTTTCACCATTTGAATTTCTTATCAGCCCAAACTCTTCATTATCTTGTTCTTGCCTCTCAGAAAGAATGGTAGCTTTAAAAAAACATATACATCTTTTTTTATACACGTAGTTCTTTTACTTTATATCTTATAAGCTTTACTATGTGAAGAATATCCCAAAAATACTCCCTCATCACATCTGGGATCATACTTACCTAGGGAGTCTTTGCCATTATTGTGCACAAAGCACTTGCATCTAAATGCCCTAAGATGGGATATATTTAGATTTCTCCCTTTAAGTGACTCATAGGGAATCTTCTTAACAAGAGGTCTAGTCATGCAACTATTTGTGATGTAGCATGCAAAAATTCAACAAACTTAATATTTTCAAATTTAGTTCCATGATCAGACCTAATTGATGCAAGTTGATTACCTAGTTATTTTTGAGTTTTTCTAACAAAAGAAGTAAACATGTCAAATGTTTCATCTTTAGATGTTAAAAACAATGTCCAAGTAAACCTAGAGTAATCATCAACAAGCACCATCACCTATATTTTACCACCTCCGCTTAATGTTCTCATTGGACCACAGAGATACATATGGACCAGTTCCATCATTCTGGTGGTGCTTTCTTGCATTTAAAAGAGGATCGTACAATGCTTCCCCCTTGCACAAGACTCACAAATTTTGTCTTCCTTCAGCTTAATGTTAGGCAGTCCTATCACCAAGTCCTTGAAGATTAGTTTGTTTAGTTGACTTAGACTGGCATGTCCAAGTCTCTTGTGCCAAAGGAGGGGATCATTGTCCAACACACTAAAGCAAGTGAGTTCATTTTCTGAAAGTGTGGACAAATCTACAATTTATATATTGTTTACTCCTTTTCCATGCAAAACAATCTTGGTAGTAGTAAGATTAATCACAAAACATTTGGTAGAGGTAAATGCTACCAAGTTACCTCTATCACACAATTGTGATTTTCTTATTAGGCTGTATTTTAGACCATCTATCAAGTAGATATTCTCAATAGAGTGAGAATCAGTCTTGCCTACCTTTCCAAACCCAATGATCTAACCTTTATTCCCATTTCCAAAGGAGACATTACCTCATTTGAGGTCCTCAAGTGAAAGGAACTGGTTCTTGCTTCCTGTCATATGTTTTGAGCAGCCATTATCCATGTACCATATTTGGCTGCTCTCCTTCACTTGGACCCGCAAAAGTAAATCATGGGTTAGTAATAGGAACCCAAATTAGTTTGGGTCCCTTTCTATAGGCAAAAGGGTGAATAAGATTCTTTTTAGCCCAACCTGGCAAACTATTTTTTCCTTGAACAAATTCTTTATTCTTTTGACTAGCCTTTTCTTTTGCAATACATTCAGATTTATAGTGACCAATTTTACCACAGTGTGTGCAAATTATGTTCTCAGGAAGTGTGAGGTACTTGCTTTTGGGATCCCACTTAGGTGCAGGGGTCCCTTATCCAAGTCTTCTCTTATTACTACTATGGTGTTCATGTAGCCATGAAAGTGCATTAGAGGACCTATTCCTTTTACAGGTTCTGTCTAGCTCATACTTAACCTTGTTTAGATCGTCCTTAAGGACTCTTATCTGCTCATCTCTTTTGTACAACTCATTTTTCATTTTTCCTACATTTTCTTCTAAAGTGAGTTGTGTGTGATCAACTTTCTTTTTACCACTTCCTAATTTCAATTTTAGTTTTTCATATCTAAGCTCTAGGATAGTGGTGTCGAGTTCATGAACCTGGTTCTTTAACTCAACATTTTTACTTTCACTTTCACTAGCCCTAAGTTCCAGATTTTTGCACTTAGCTTTCAAAATCACACACTTCTTAGACAATTATTCCTTTTCATTATTTAGATCCTCAAATTCATCAATGAAATCAAGGAGTAACTCAGATGGCCTTTCTTTAGACAAAAATTTAATCTTGTCTTTGAGATGAATTATACTTACCTCAGATTCCTCAGCGGATTCTCCAATTACCATAAGTGACTTTTCATCTCCACTTTCACCCTCTGAGTCCTCATCTGAGCTTTCTCCCCAGGCAGTAACCATAGCCTTTGTTGATCCTTTGTTCTTCTTGGGTTGAACATGTTCCTTCGTTCAGCTCTTTCCTTCTTCTATTCAATTTCCCATTGAGAGCAGTTTTTGATGTGGTGATCAGTCTTCCCACACTTTTAACACCCTTCATTGGTTTGTTTTTCAGTAACCCTTGGTTTGCTATAGCTTCCACTTCTTGAAGGACCATTTCCTCTCATTAGATACTTCTTGAAGTCCTTTGTGATCATGGTCATTTTATCCTTCTCTAGATCTTCACCTTCAGTGATTCTGAATGCCAGGCTCCTTTCCGTCTTGGGTGCATCCATCTTCATGGTTTGCCTTCTAAGTTCATAGGCAGTGAGATTTCCAATTAGCTCGTCCAACTTAAGAGTGGAAATGTTCTTTGATTGATGAATGGCAGTGATTTTTCTTTCCCAAGTGACTGACAAAACCCTTGTCAAAATTTTCTCAACTTTGTCCTCTTCAAAATAACCCTTCCAAGAGACTTAAGTTCATTTGTCAGTGTGGTGAACCTTGTATACATCTCTTGGATAGTTTCCCCTTCCTCCATGGTGAAATTCTCATATTGAGAATATAGCAATGTTCCTCTTGACCTCTTCACTTGAGGTGTTCCTTCATGAGCCACTTACAAAGTATCCCAGATTCCTTAGCAGTGGTAAAACTTTGAATTCTACTGTACTCGTCTGGACCAAGTCCACACACAAGCCATTTCTTGGCTTTAGAATTCTTTTCCCATTTCCTCAAGTCCTCAGCATTGCAGTCAGCTCTTATTTTTGGTACATCTACTCCTTCAACATTCTTCTTCATGGTAGCCAGGGGATCATCAATGACAATGTCCCATAGCTTATAGTCTTCTCCGATGATGTGATCTCCCATCCTATTTTTCCACCAAGAGTAGTACTGTCCATTAAAGAGCGGAGGCCTTTTAGTGGATTGCCCTTCCCAGTTTTCAGGTGGTGTGCTCATCTTGATCTTTTCCTAAGGTGTTAGTCTCTTCAAGGATAACTTGTTGTGATACCAATTGATGTTTTAAGCGTCAATACCACACAAGAGGGAGGGTTGATTGTCTGGTACCCAATTTTTCGCTTAAAAAGCTTATGGAAGGACCTGGTTCTTCTATGTGTCCCAACTACTACTATTGTGTAATAATAAATACAAAAAATAAAGAACATGGAGATTTACGTGGAAAACACCCGGCTCAAAAGGTAAAAAAACCATGACCTACTACTCAGTAGGATTTTTCCAAATTTCCACTAAAATCACTGAGCCAAAACAACATTTACAAAAACTCATTGTAAACCTAAGCATTGACTCTAATCCCATTGTGGCACACATCTTCAACTGTTGCGACAACTTCAAGTTAACTCTAACTTGAACACTCTAAGTACCTAATACAATTGCTTCTATGAAAGCTGAATGGTACAAAGTGAACACACCTACTACAATTGAACTAGAAATAAGAAAGACACATAAAACTCTTTATGGAGATGGTTCTTCAATCTGGTTCATGTAGCTTCAGGTTTGCACACTTGAATCACAAACGAACTGCTTGCAAAAAGCCTTGAAAATTTGCTCTCAATTCACGTTTAACTTCTGCGTTTTTGTGCAACACTTGTAATGTGAGAACATCCTGCAATTTATAGAATTAGTAGATGAAAAAAGAACTAGAGTTCTGATGCAACTCTTCCTTGGTGGAAGAGTTCTAGTTGATCTCAACTTCTAACTCATTCTCTATCTTGAATAGTGTTCTCTTTGATTAAGGAGTCCTTCTCCTTATCAATGATGCAACCTTTCCGATTAGGAGATATTAAATACACCAAGTTAAGCTTATCTCTTTCACGTGCAACCCACATGCTTGAATCTGCCCGTTTTTGTGAACCTGAATGATGGACTTGGTTTATCCTGATTTCCTTTGTCAGTCTTCAAAACTAACATTTACTTGGGCCAACAGAGGGCCTATGTTACATATATACGCCACGAGGTGGCTTGACTGATATAAGGCTGAGGGCCTAGATTTGATGCCACGAGATGGCTTGATATTGCGCTTAGGCCGTAAGGGGCCCCTCCCGGAGTCTGTACACCCCCAGTGAGCACGGGTACCCATTGTGATGCGAGATTGAGATCGAGGGTTGGTATTATTCTGAAACTGAGCCCAGGGGGCTGGTACTGTTCTGAGTTGTTGCCCGAGGGGAGAATTTGTTGATACTGTGCCCGAGAGGCGAATTTCTATTTGTTATTAGCTGTCAAATTACTTGTTGAACAAGGGATTTTACATGATACTTCACTGATTTACTGTTTTAAGTGATTTTACTGCTTCGGTATAGAATGCCTTGTGTTTTTACGTATTTTCATACTTTCAACCATTATTATATTTATTACTCACTAGGTTGGAGTACTCACATTACTCCCTACATCGTGTGTGCGCAGATTCATACGTAACATGTCCCGTTCTTGAGTGCTGACTCATTCCAGCTTTAGGCGGATCTTCGAGGAGTCTTTAGGTAGCTGCTGGCGTTCGCAGCCTGGAGCTCCTCTCTATCTATTTCTTTTATGTTCTATTTAGTAGTTGAGACTCTGTAGTTACATTTAAGAATTTAGTATCTTAGACGCTCGTGACTTGTGACACCCCGGTTAGGGCTGTTTCGGGATGATTTTCCACTTTGTTATCTTTATTTCCGAAAAATATAACTATTAATCATGTTTTAAACTATCTTTATGTTAATTGACTGCTTAAAAGGACGAATTCTGATAGACTGGTTGGCCTTGTCTTCACGAGATGCGCCATCACAACTGGGTTCGGGGTTAGGATCGTGACAAGTTGGTATTAGAGCCTAGGTTAAATAGGTCTCACGAATCATTAGCAAGTTTAGTAGAGTCTCGCGATCAGTACAGAGACATCTGTATTTATCCTCAAAAGGCTGCAGATCCTTTAGGAAAAACTTCATATTCTTGAAACTCTTGTCATGCGAACTTGTTGATCTGAGTACTTAACTTTTGTTATTCTATTCTCTCACAGATGGTGAGGACGCGAGCTACCAGACGAGGTGGACGACCACCAGTGCCATCGGCTAGGCCACCAGAGGCTGTGGACGCGGTCGTGGTCATGGCAGAGCAGCGAGGGTAGCACCTGCAGATTCACCAGCTGCCCTAACTCAGGATCAGGCTCCAGCTATGGATGCTCTAGCAGCACTAGTTCAGGCACCAACTATGCCCATTGTGATTCCAGGTGTTCAGGAGGCCTTAGCACAGATCTTATCAGTTTGCACTGGCCTGGCTCAGGCAGTTTCAGCCACTACAGCAGTAGCTACTTCACAGGCCGAGAGAGGGAATTAGACCCCCGCTGCTCGTACACCTGAGCAGGTAATGCAGAGACTCTAGACACCGGGGGCACCTCCAGCCCAGCCAGTTGCACCAGCTCAGGAGTTCATGGTACCAGTTATGCCGGACGATGAGCAGCGTTGACTTGAGAGGTTTGGTAGACTCTAGCCTCCGACCTTCAGCGGAGCAGAGGGCAAGGATGCCCAGGGTTTCTTGGATAAGTACCAGCGGTTGCTCCGTACAACAGGGATTCTTGAGTCGAGTGGTGTGGCATTTACCACTTTTCACTTTTCTGGGGCTGCCTTCACTTGGTGAGAGGCGTATGAGAGGCGTAGGCCTGTTGGTGCAGCGCCCCTCACTTGGCAGCAGTTCTCTGCTCTCTTCCTGGAGAAGTATGTACCGTAGCCCCGCAGAGAGGATCTGCGTAGACAGTTTGAGTGGTTGTGACAGGGGGATATGACTGTGTCATAGTATGAGTCGATGTTTTTTGAGTTAGCTCGTCATGCCGTCTGGTTGGTTGCGACAGATCGAGAGAGGATCAGTAGATTTGTTGATGGCCTTACTTATCATCTCTGTATTCTTATGACCAGAGAGAGAGTGATGGGTGTTACGTTCGAGGGGGTGGTTGATATCACTCGTGAGATTGAGATGGTTCATCGTTAGGAGCGAGAGGAGATGGAGGCCAAGAGGACTGGAGGATCGGGCAGTTATAGCGGTTCTCCTTCGAGGGGCTAGTTTCAACATGGTAGAGGTCATTCTTTCAGGCTTGCTCAGTCAGCCTGCCCAGAGTATCACGGGGCATCTTCAGGTCATGGTTATCATGGGTCTCAGCAGGGCCAGTCATCACTCAGCACCTTCCAACTCAGAGTTCATCTCGTGCCCCATCAGCCTAGGGCTCTTCTATACCGAGTGCATCTGCTAATCATTCTGTGCGAGGGATTCCCTTCGGTCCCCTTCTCCAGCACCTGGGAGTTGTTATAAGTGTGGTGAGATGGGCCACATGTGGAGGCAATGTCCTCGTCGGGTTGCTAGTTCGTCTCAGCAGAGGGGTCAGCCCTCGACTTCTACTCCAGTTACTTCATCACCCGCCCAGCCAGCTAGGGGTGGAGGTAAGGCAGCCAGGGGTCACCGTAGAGGGGGAGGTCGATCAGGTAGTAGCCAGGCTCGTTTCTATGCTATCCCAGGCCAGCCAGATGTTATTGTTTCAGATGTTGTCATTACAGGTATTGTTTCAGTCTGCCACAGAGATGTATCTATATTATTTGATCCCGGTTCCACCTTTTCTTATGTTTCCTCATTATTTGGGTACATCCCGGGAGTTTCTTGCTTTACCTGTTCATGTATCTACCTCATGGGTTATACTGTTGTAGACCGTGTGTACCGATCATGTGTGGTGACTATTGGGGGTTTGGAGACCCGAGTGGATCTATTGCTATTGAGCATGGTGGATTTTGATGTCATTTTAGGCTTGGACTGGTTATCTCCGTGTCGTGCTATTCTGGACTGTTATACTAAGACAATCACTTTGGCTATGTCCGGTGTACCGCGGATCGAGTAGCGGTGTGTGACTGATTATGTTCCTAGTAGAGTGATCTCTTTCTTGAAGGCCCAACATATGGTTGGGAATGGTTGCCTTTCATATCTAGCATTTGTGAGGGATGTTGGAGCTGAGACTCCTTGTATTGATTTTGTTCCAGTTGTGAGGGATTTTCCCGATGTTTTTTCTGCAGACCTGTCGGGCATGCCACCGGACAGGGATATTGATTTTGGTATTGACCTGGTGCCGGACACTCAACCCATTTCTATTCCTCCATATCGTATGGCACCAGCGGAGTTGAAAGAATTGAAGGAGCAGTTTCAGGAACTCCTAGATAAGGGTTTCATTCGGCCTAGTGTGTCACATTGGGGTGCGCCGGTTCTGTTCGTGAAGAATAAGGATGGCACAATGAGAATGTGCACTGACTATAGGCAATTGAACAAAGTAACAATTAAGAATAAGTATCATTTGCCTTGAATTGATGATCTATTTGACCAGCTTCAGGGAGCGAGAGTGTTCTCCAAGATTGATCTCCGTTTGGGTTATCACCAATTGAAGATCAAGGATCAGATATTCTTAAGACTGTTTTCAGGACCAGATATAGTCATTATGAGTTTCTAGTTATGTCTTTTGGGCTGACCAATTCCCCAGCAGCGTTCATGCATTTAATGAACAGTGTATTTTGGCCTTGTCTGGACTCGTTCATCATAGTCTTCATTGATGATATTCTGGTGTACTCGCATAGTCAGGAGGAACACGCGAAACACTTGAGAGTTGTATTGCAGAGATTGAGGAAGGAGAAGCTTTATGCAAAGTTCTCCTAGTGTGAGTTTTGGCTTGGTTTAGTGGCTTTCTTGGGACACGTGGTGTCCAACGAGGGTATTCAGGTTGACCTAAAGAAGATAGAGGTAGTTTAGCATTGGCCCAGACCGTCCTCAACCACAGAGATTCGCAGCTTTCTTAGTTTGGCGGGCTATTATTGCTGGTTTATTTAGGGATTCTCATCTATCACATCGCCCTTGACCAAGTTGACTCAGAAGGGTGCTCCATTTGTATGGTCGGACGAGTGTGAGGAGAGCTTTCAGAAGCTCAATACAGCTTTGACCACAGCTCAAATGTTGGTTTTGCCATCAACTTCAGGTTCATATGTCGTGTATTGTGATGCTTTGAGAGTTGGCATTGGTTGTGTATTGATGTAGGAGGGTAGAGTTATTGCTTATGCTTCTCGTCAGTTGAAGCCCTATGAGAAGAACTACCCCATACATAATTTGGAGTTGGCTGCCATAGTTCATGCATTGAAGATTTGGAGGCTTTACTTGTATGGCGTATCTTGTGAGGTGTTCACTGATCATCGCAATTTTCAGCATTTGTTCAAGCAAAATGATCTTAATTTGAGGCAGCAGAGATAGTTAAAGTTGCTTAAGGATTATGATATCATTATATTGTACCATCCGGGGAAGGCCAATGTGGTGGCAGATGCCTTGATCCAAAAGGCAGTGAGTATGGAGAGTTTGGCATATATTACAGTTGGGGAGAGACCCCTTGCGGTTGATGTTCAGGCCTTGTCCAATCGGTTCGTGATGTTGGATATTTCGGAGCCCGGCCGGGTATTGGCTTGTATGGTTTCTCGGTATTCCTTATATGATCGCATCAGAGAGCGCCAGTATGATGATCCGCATTTGCTTGTCCTTAGGGACAGAATTCAGCATGATGATGCCATAGATGTGACCATCGGTGATGATGTGGTGTTGAGGATGCAGGGCCAGATTTGTGTGCCCAATGTGGATGGGCTTCGGGAGTTGATTCTGGAGGAGGCCCATAGCTCGCGGTATTCTATTCATCCGGGTGCTGCGAAGATGTATCAGGATTTGAGGCAGCGCTATTGGTGGAGAAGAATGAAGAAGGATATTGTGGGATTTGTAGCTCGGTGTCTCAATTCTTAGCAGGTGAAATATGATCATCATAGACCAGTGGCTTGCTTCAGCAAATGGTTATTCCTAAGTGGAAGTGGGAGAGGATCACTATAGACTTTATTGTTGGACTCCCATGGACTTTGAAGAAGTTCGATGCTATTTGGGTGATTGTGGATTGGCTGACCAAGTCTGCGCACTTCATTCCGGTGTGTACTACCTATTCTTTGGAGCGGTTGGCAGGGATTTGTATCCAAGAGACTGTTCGTTTGCATGGTGTTCCGGTTTCCATCATTTTAGATAGAGGTACTCAATTTACTTCGTAGTTTTGGAGAGCCGTGCAGAGAGATTTAGGTACTCAGGTAGATTTCAGCACAACTTTTCATCCTCAGACGGACGGGCAGTCGAGCGTACTATTCAGATACTGGAGCACATGTTGCATGCTTGTGTCATTGACTTCGGAGGATCATGGCATGAGTTTCTACCGCTTGTAGAGTTTGCTTACAACGACAGCTACCAGTCGAGTATTCAGATGGCTCCATATGAGGCTTTGTATGGGAGGCGGTGTAGATCTCCAGTTGGTTGGTTCGTGCCCGGCGAGGCTAGGCTATTGGGGACTGATTTGGTTCAGGATGCTTCAGAAGGTGAAGGTGATCCAGGAGAGGATTCGTACAGCGCAGTCGAGGTAAAAGAGTTATTCTGATAGGAAGGTTAGAGATGTGTCCTACATGGTTGGCGAGAAGGTTTTGTTGAAGGTTTCACCCATGAAGGGTGTTATGAGATTTGGGAAGAAAGGGAAGTCGAGTCCTCAGTTCATTGGGCCTTTTGAGGTGCTTCGGAGGATTGGGGAGGTGGTTTATATGCTTGCTTTGCCACCCAGCTTGTCGAGTATGCATCAGGTATTTCATGTTTCTAAATTATTCACATCACGAAAAGCTAACGTATTCACAACTATCATACACAATCTTAATACTCTAACTCTGCTCACACTGTCAAACTTGGGGAAACCTCTTTTCGATAATTCTTAAAGTCTATTCTTTTGTAGTTGATCTCTTACTGCTAGCTGATTTTTCTTTCCACTATCACTATACTTCGGGTTTAACTTCAACTTCATGGGTTCTAACACATGTTCGATATTTCAAACTGTCATCCACTCACTGGAGTTAACCTGACTAAGTGAATCAAATCGTACCACTACTAGCTCTGCTGAAATTGGTAATTCACTATATTTACTCAAAACTTTTTCTTTTATTCTTTTACTAACCACCTACTAGCATCATGTTTTCTTGCTCTGCTTTGAATAACTAAAGTGAAGCATAAGGTTTGTCCTCACTTCCCTCATCATCTAACCATATTCTCTTGGCATACACTATCATTCTTTTTGAACTATGCATATGGATCACACTTAGGGAAATTTCATCTATCTTAAACAAAATTGAGATATCTAACCCCTAACTTTCTATACACATCAAAATCACTTCAGACTATAAACCTCCGGCCTAAACACACAGTCACATCACGTGAAGGGGAATTTTCATATCTTTTATCTCACAATAATAGCCACTTCGTATACAAATTCACTAACATGGTACTTTCTAGTTCTGATTTGAATAAATCTAACCAACTTAAAATCATTCCCTAAAATTCAATGTCGCCTGCTCTTGGTTCTCATTTCGTACATCAAATTATTCTTAGCAATATTTACCTTAGGCTATTTTCTGTCCAAAACTATAGTGATCAATTCTAAGCATGATGCGGTTGAATTCTTAACCTTTTACACAGTGAGGTCTGACATGCGGATACACTGCCATACACATCTGATAATCACTTCATGCACCATTCGGTGAGTCTTGGTTCTTAATCCCTAAAACATGCAAAGATCTTGTTATAATCACAGTTACTTACATTTTCTTTTAGCATCCATATGCATCACTGTATACTCACAAATCTCCAGAAATTTTGATACACTAAAAGTTGGAGCTCTGGTAACTGAATAACAAACAACTGGCATACTGAAAAACCATAAACCTGCTAACTAAAAGGCCGCATAACTGGTAACTGAGTTAAACTGATAACCGTAAAACATAATGACTGCTTTTTTACTTTCTAATAAGGTTATGCTAATCCGTACTATTATCCATTACACCCCACTTTCAACATCTTCTCAAAAGGGACGTCAGTACATTTGAATTGCACTGGTATGTAAAGCAACTGAAAGAAAGAATTATAAATGCTGAAACTGCAACTGAGCTGATAACTGAGAATTGATAATTGATAACTGAAATGATAACTATTGAAACTGAAACTGAAATGATAAATGGTAACTGAAAACTGATAACCGATAACTGAAATGATAACTGATAGCTGCAATGAAAATTAATAATTGAACTGAACAAAGGAAGTAAGGATATGACTACTCCCTCTTCTGAATGATGAACAACCTGTTTATCTGAATATTAAACTGCGGCCTCATGCCCAATATATATATGTGCACAAACTGCGGCCTCGAGCCCAAGTATACATATACATAACTGCTACCTCAGGTCCAAAATGCATAAAGCATAAACTGTGGCTTCAGGCCCAAAGATGCATAAAGCATTAGCTGTGGCCTCAGGCCCAAATATAGGTGTTCAACATTCAGGGATTTGAAATCAGGAACTAAGAATCATACTGCAATACATAATACTGGAATACTGAATAGGACTAGAATGAGACATGTATTCTTGAACTGGTTATGAACACTGAAACTTCAAATGTTTATGACATGCTGAGTAAGCTATACTGAGACTTAGGGACATCAAGCCCAAGTCTATATTGAATACGAACTGAGCTCACAACATTCAGAATGAAAGTCATGAACGATCTTATGAAGCTAGAGAACATAAGTTCTACAACTATTCAAGGAACTAGGCTTAACTATATTTCTGAGGCATTTGATACGTCATAAAAGAAACGTAATATAGGGAGAATCATTAACATTCCCAAACATAGAGAGTTAGCCTCACATACCTTAACTTCCTTCTCTCGAGCATAATACAACATTTTCCAACCCTTTCAACTTTATTCTATATCAATACAATTCAAAGGGAATCCAAATTAGCAACAATATCCATGTTTTGGTCACTTAGGCATTTTATCAAACACTTGGTGAGTATAAAGCCTCATAATCTCTATCAATGGTGTTTCTACACCCAATAACCGATTCTCTTGCTTGGATAAATTCTAAAGTCTCAAATGGTTATAATAAATATTACTCTTTATCACCCATAAGTTAAACAACATCCTTAACCAATAAAGTTTCATTAAATAAACATCTTTCAATCTCTATAATAGTTGTGTAATTAAATTGGAAACTTATGGTTTCCAATCACCATATCAAGAGTTCCAATACTTATTCATACTCATATTCCCTTAATAAATCCATACATGTAAGTTTAAGGGTGTAGGATTACCTTTTTGGAAGAGATCTTGCAAAACCCTCCTTTGAGTTCTTGAAGGAATTTCTTGAAAATCTATGTGTTTTATGAGTAGATTTCATAAATAATAGTGTAAGAATGATGGAATTTCATACCAAGTTAATGGATATTGCTTACCTTGAAGATGGGAGGGGTTGGAGGTCTTTAGAGGGTGGAAAAGTCCCCCAAAATTCGTCCAAAATAAATAGGAAAAAATGAACCTTGAAATTGGCTTAAAAGAGCTGGGACTGGGGAGCGTATACTCTTGCGAAGTGTCTTCACTTCTCTATCCATTGAATTCAAGGGAAGACAAAAATCCACATCTACTTTGGCAAAGCGTGCTCGCTACGCTGTCCGCCAAAATAACTGGGTGGTATGTCTTTAGTAATTTGGTCATAACTTCTTGTAGGAATGTCCAAATGATGAACGGTTTGAAGCGTTAAAAACTAGACTCAAAGATCTTTCATTTTATAGGTTGGGAATCACATAATACAGTATATAAATGTAGATATTCTCGTCCAAAGTATAGTCTTGTGGGTGCTCATTTAGAATTTTGTCTATCATGTAATTTTCCAACTTGGCTTAGACTTAGGTCTTTCCTTGGACGCCAAATCACTTATGATATGACTCGTATGCTTATTATCATAAAAAATTGATAACAATCACATTAATACTCATTTAGTGCATCCACAACTGATTCAAATTTATGGGGTGCTACATTATCTCCCCCTTGGGATTATTCGTCCTCGAATGATTGACCTGGTTGCATCTTCGGCTAGCCCCGGACCTTAAATGGGTCTGGTGGGAACATGAACTTTCATTAAAACTTGCATACCAAACGGGGAACATGAACTTTCATTAACATTTGCATACCAAACTGAATGAATACACGATTACTGAACTGATGAGGTACTAGACTGAATGACTACTAAACTGACTAAATACTGAAATACACGGAGACTGTAATATAAGGCCTAAACGAGAAGGTTAGATACCTTAGACATTTCTCCAAAATACCTACCAGCTAACAAAGCATAACACTAACTCCATAGGTCATAATAATACGCATAACATGATATATATACATGAACACTTATCTGTTATGGATACATAAATTCTGAACTAACGTGGATATATGAATACTGAACTGGCACGAATAATCGAGTATTGAACTGAAGTGAACATCTTATCACTGAACTGACATTAATATTTGGGTACTAAGTTGGCATGAATATCTGAGTACTGGACTGACATGAGTATCTGAGTACTGAACTGGCTTGAATGTTCTAACATGAGATCTGAATACTAGAAACATAATGTCGTGACATGAGATCTGAATACTGGAAACTTGAATTTTATAACATGACATGTGAAATATTTGTATACAACCGCTAATTATGGAGGAAATTCTAACTCATAAGCTACTTACCCGATCCTTCATAGGATCCTATATGGGCTGATGTATCTGGGATTGAGCTTTTCTTTCTTTCCAAATCTTATAACACCTTTCATAGGCGAAACTTTTAGAAACACCTAATCATCAACTTGAAACTCTAGGTCTCTATGTTTCATGTTCGAATAGGATTTTTGGTGACTCTGACCTATCTTCAAATACTCTTTAATCAACTTGACTTTCTCCATAGACTGATTGACCAAATTTGGTCCCAACAATTTCCACGTCTCCAACCTCGAGCCAACTAATTGGCAATCAATAACTTCGCCCATAAAAATCATGCTTTCAATTCAAAATAAGGAGATAATCCTATTATAAGGTCCATATTTACCATCTCCACTAAAAGATGTGTGTGTTCTGAGATAAACACTTGGTTTTCTGCTGCTCGACTTTCACTTGCTGATAATTCATACACTTGGCCACAAAGTCTGCAACCTTCTTTTTCATGTCGTCTCACCAATAAGTCTCCTGGAGATTATGATACATGTTTGGGGAACCTAGGTGGATAGAATACCTGGACGTATGGACTTCTATCATCTTCCTCCCTTGCTAAGTCCATATATGGTTAGAACACACAATCTATCCTGGTACGTCAAAGTACCATTATCTCCCCTTGTTCAAAAGCCATCATGTTATGCATGTGAATCCCCTCTTTCAGCTACAACAAGTAGGGATAATCGAACCATTTCTCCTTCACTTCGGCTACTAAGGAGAAACAGGTCGTGTTCTAAACATCAACTCCACCATCTTTGGTGTCCGAAAGTCGAACTCCTACCTTGGCTTAGCAGTTAACTTCTTTCAACATAGTTCTCCTGTCTACCTCATTCCTGAGCTATACTTCCCACACTTGATTATCTTCTTAAGCACTTTCTGAAAACGCTTATGGTATTGTTATAAGCTAAGTCTCTGACCACTACTCAGAATATTAGCGCCTCGTGCAATGTCACTACCCTCGTAACACATAAATGAGCATGATTTTATAGCTTTTCTGTGATCACTTTATCATCAATAGTTAAGCTCAATGATAATTCTACTCACTTTGTGTTTCTTACACATGCCAGACATATTCCTTGTGGTAATTATACAATTTTCCCTCAATACCGAACTAATTTTCTTTTTCATATCCCATGCTACTATTCGAGTTTCAGATCTCCAACTGGACTTGCTGAAAATTTTCACATCACCCTTAGACCAAAGGTCTTATACTTGTGGATCCTTCTCTTTTTGTTCGGATACAAATAACTTTCCTTATTTTCTGCAATTCTTTCCATTCTACCCCAATAACGACTCATCTTCCAACTTACTTCTGAGCTAGGAAAAACTAAATTATTCACATGACGGAAAGTTAATGTATTAACAACTATCATACACAATCTTAATACGCTAACTCTGCTCACACTGTCAATCTTGGGGAAACCTCTTTTCGATTCTTAAAGGCTATTCTTTTGTATTTGATCTCTTACTGCTAGTTGATTCTTTTTTCCACTATCATTATACTTCGGGTTTAACTTCAACTTCATGTTCTAACACATGTTCGATATTTCAAACTGTCATCCACTCACTGGAGTTAACCTGACTAAGTGAATCAAATCTTACCTCTACTAGCTTTGCTGAAATTGCTAATTCACTATATTTACTCAAAACATTTTTTTTATTCTTTTACTAACCACCAGCTAGCATCATGTTTTCTTGCTTTGCTTTGAATAACTAAAGTGAAGCATAAGGTTTGTCCTCATTTCCCTCATCATCTGACCATATTCTCTTGTCGTATACTATCATTCTTTTTGAACTATGCACATGGATCACACTTAGGGAAATTTCATATATCTTAAACAAAATTGAGATATCTAACCCCTAACTTTCTATACACTTCAAAATCACTTCAGACTATAAACCTCCGGCCTAAACACATAGTCACATCATGTGAAGGGGAATTGTCATATCTTTTGTCTCACAATAATAGCCACTTCGTATACAAATTCACTAACATCGTACTTTCTAGTTCTGATTTGAAAAAATCTAACTAACTTAAAATCATTCCCTAAAATTCAATGTCCCCTGCTCTTGGTTCTCATTTAGTACATCATATTATTCTTAGCTATATTTCCCTTAGGCTATTTTCTGTCCAAAACAATAGTGATCAATTCTATGCATGCTGCGGTTGAATTCTTAACCTTTTACACAGTGAGGTCTGACATGCAGATACACTGCCATACACATCTGATAATCACTTCATGCACCATCTGGTGAGTCTTGGTTCTTAATCCCTGAAACATGCAAAGATCTTGCTATAATCACAGTGGCTTACATTTTCTTTGAGCATCCATATGCATCACTATATACTCACAAATCTCCAGAAATTTTGATACACTAAAAATTGGAGGTCTGGTAACTGAATAACAAACAACTGGCATACTGAATAACCATAAACCTGCTAACTAAAAGACTGCATAACTGGTAACTGAGTTAAACTGATAACCATAAAACATAATGACTGCTTTTGTACTTTCTAATAAGGTTATGCTCTAATCTGTACTATTATCCATTGCATCCCACTTTCAACATCTTCTCAAATCTCATTTGTTACCAACATGTACTCCATAGTAATACCACAATAGGCAAATCATCCTTTCTAGAACCTTAGACGTTTCTTGCATGCTGCTTGGGCATTCAATACGTATGGAATTCAATAGGAAGAGAATGTTAACTATTGCTCCAAGCTTCATGGCACGATTTAGAGTAGAAAGAAGTGAGACAATCCTGAATGTCCTGGTAGTTATCCATTTATACGAGTGGCCGACACAGACATATAAAGGAAACTCCACTGGACACGGCTTCATAAACTCCCTAGGACTCTTAAACCTAGGCTCTGATACCAAGCTTTGTCACGCCCCGAACCTGGGCCTTGACGTAACATGGCACTCGGTGCCTGACTACATGTGACCGAGCGAACCAACTGGCTGGCTGAATCAACATATAATATCATAACATACTAACTGCGGAAGATAAACTAACACATGCTGATATGCTGAAAGTCTAAATGATAAAAATTAAAGTACGGATATATTAATACAATTTTGAAACATATTTGTAGTCACATAGCTTAATATGAAAAGCCCACGACTGTCTAGTTGTTACTCTAGTCTATAAAGCCTCTCATGAAGGACTAAAAACATTGATTGTCTAAAAATACTGAAGACTGTAATATAATAATAATTCCCCGAAAGAACTGGGGATCACCAAATAGCTGATACAAGAATCCTAGTGCTCTGAATCGCCAACCTGTAAATCACTACCTGCATCGTGAGATGCAGACCCCGGGCAAAAGGGACGTCAGTACATTTGAATTGCACTGGTATGTAAAGCAACTGAAAGAAAGAATTATAAATGCTGAAACTGAAACTGAGCTGATAACTGAGAATTGATAATTGATAATTAATAACTGAAATGATAACTATTGAAACTAAAACTGAAATGATAACTGGTAACTGAACTGATAACTAAAATAATAATTGATAGTTGCAATGAAAATTAATAATTGAACTAAACAAAGGAAGTAATGATATGACTACTCCCTCTTTTGAATTATGAACAACCTGTTTATCTGAATAGTAAACTGCAGCCTCAGGCCTCAGGCCTCGGGCCCAAGTATACGTATACATAACTATGACCTCAGGTCCAAAATGCATAAAGCATAAACTGTAGCCTCGGGCCCAAAGATGCATAAAGCATTAGTTGTGGCCTCAGGACCAAATATAGGTGTTCAACATTCAGGAATTTAAAATCAGGAACTAAGAATCATACTGCAATACATAATACTGGAATACTGAATAAGACTAGAATGAGACATGTATTCTTGAACTGGTTATGAATACTAAAACTTCAAATGTTTATGACATGCTGAGTAAGCTATACTGAGACTTAGGGACATCAAGCCCAAGTCTATATTGAATACGAACTGAGCTCACAACGTTCAGAATGAAGGTCATGAATGAGTTATGAAGCTAGAGAATAGAAGTTCTACAACTATTCAAGGAACTAGGGTTAACTATATTTCTGAGGCAATTGATATGTCATAAAAGAAACGTAATGTAGGGAGAATCATTAACATTCCCAAACATAGAGAGTTAGCCTCACATACCTTAACTTCCTTCTCTTGAGCATAATACAACATTCTCCAACCCTTTAAACTTTAATCTATATCAATACAATTCAAAGGGATTCCAAATTAGCAACAATATCCATGTTTTGGTCACTTAGGCATTTTATCATAACACTTGGTGAGTATAAAGATTCATAATCCCTATCAATGGTGTTTTTACACCCAATAACCGATTCTCTTGCTCTTGGATAAATTCTAAAGTATCAAATGGTTATAATCAATATATTTTTTATCACCCATAAGGTAAACAACACCCTTAACCAATAAAGTTCCATTAAATAAATATCTTTCAATCTCTATAATAATTGTGTAATTAAATTGGGAACTTATGGTTTCCAATCACCATACCAAGATTTCCAATACCTATTCATACTATATTCCCTTAATAAATCCATACATGTAAGTCTAAGGGTGTAGGATTACCTTTTTGGAAGAAATCTTGCAAAATCCTCATTTGAGTTCTTGAAAGAATTTCTTGAAGATCTATGTGTTTTATGAGTAGATTTCATCAATACTAGTGTAAGAATGATAGAATTTCACACCAAGTTAATGGAGATTGCTTACCTTAAAGATGGTAGGGGTTGGAGGTCTTGAGAGGGTGGAAGAAGACCCCCAAAATTCGTCCAAAAGAAATAGGGAAAAATGAACCCTGAAAATTGGCTTAAAAGAGCTGGGACTGGGGCGCATTTACCCTAGCGTAGTGTCCTCGCTTCACTGTCCATTGCATTCAAGGAAAGAAAAAAAACCGCATCTACTTTGGCAAAGCGAGCCTGCTTCGCCGTCCGCCAAAATAACTGGGTGGTATGTCGTTAGTAATTTGGTCATAACTTCTTGTAGGAATGTCCAAATGACGAACGTATTTGAAGCGTTAGAAACTAGACTCAAAGAACTTTCATTTTATAGGTTGTGAACCACATAATACCTTATATAAATATAGATATGCTCGTCCAAAGTATAGTCTTGTGCGTGCTCATTTAGAATTTTAGTCTATTATGTAATTTTCCAACTTAGCTTAGACTTAGGTCTTTTCTTGGACCCCAAATCACTTATGATATGCCTCATACACTTATTATCATAACCAATTGATAACCATCACATTAATACTCATTTAGTGCATCCACAACTGATTCAAATTTACGGGGTGTTACACCTCCCGGAGTCTGTACACCCCCAGTGAGCGCGAGTACCCATTGTGATGTGAGATTGAGCCCGAGGGGCTGGTATTGTTCTGAGATTGAGCCCAAAGGGCTGGTATTTTTCTGATTTGTTGCCCGAGGGGCGAATTTATTGATACTGTGCCCGAGAGGCGAATTTCTATTTGTTATTACTTGTCAAATTACTTGTTTTACTTGGTGAACAAGGATTTTTACTTGATTCTTCACTGATTTACTGTTTTAAGTGATTTTACTGCTTCGGTATAGAATGCCTTGTGTTTTTACATGTTTTCATACTTTCAGCCATTATTTATATTTATTACTCACTGGGTCAGAGTACTCGCATTACTCCTTGCACCGTGTGTGTGCAAATTCAGGCGTAGCAGGTCCCGCTCCCGAGTGCTGACTCATTCCAGCTTCAGGCGGATCTTCCAGGAGTCTTTAGGTATCTGCTGGCGGTCGCAGCCTGGAACTCCTCTCTATCTATTTCTTTTATGTTCTATTTCAGTATTTGAGACTCTGTATTTACATTTGAGGATTTAGTATCTTAGACGCTCGTGACTTGCGACACCCCGGTTAGGGATGTGTTAGGATGGTTTTCCACATCATTATCTTTATTTCCGCGAAATATTGCTATGAATCATGTTTTAAACTATCTTTATGTTAATTGACTGCTTAAAAAGATGAATTGTGATAGACTGACAGGCCTTGTCTTCACGAGAGGCGCCATCACGACCGGGTTCGGGGTTAGGGCCATGACAGGAACTCATTAGAGATTTGGGATTAATTGCATCCAAGCCATCCTACACTCCACTGAAGTACAATCAGAAACTTACTAATAAAAGGTTGGATGAGATTACAGGAGCTGAAGGTGATGACCTCTTAGAAGACAAGGGAAAATATCAGAGACTCATTGGTAAATTGCTTTATCTAACTCTGACTAGATTAGATATAGCATTTGCAGTCCAAACATTGAGCCAATTCATGCAACAACCTAAGAGAAGTCATTGGGAAGCTGCACTTAAGATAGTGAGATATATCAAAAAGGATCCAGGATTGGGCATTTTGATGAGTAGTGAAAGAAGCAATGTGCTAACAGCTTATTGTGATGCAGACTGGACATCATGTCCTAACACAAGGAGATCAGTGACTGGATTTTTCATTAAGCATGGAATTCACTCATATCATGGAAGTCAAAGAAGCAGAACACAATCTCTAGAAGCTCAGCCGAAGCAGAGTATAGAAGCATGGCGTGGACAGCTACTGAACTAGTTTGGTTGGTAAGGTTATTCAAGGAACTTGGAACATAGATGAAATTGCCTATCACCCTATTGTGTGATAGCAAAGCAGCACTGTAAATTGCAACCAACCCAGTATATAGAAACAGATTGTCACTTTATAAGAGAGAAAATACAACAAGGGTTGATCAAAAAGCAACATGTGAATTCTAAGGATCAGCATGCAGATATTCTAACCAAAACACTTTTGAGATCACAGCATGAATACTTATTTTCCAAGCTGGGAGTGCTCAATATTTTCACACCTACCAGCTTGAGGGGGAGTGTTGAGAATGAGGTTACTTGAAGTTAAATAAGCTAGAGTTAAACCTTAACTAGAGTTAGTGTAAATTAGTGACAAGTTAATTATGGTTAGGGAAATTAGTTATTTAGAGGCGGTTATATTGTATATATATTGTAGCTTCTAAGTTCAGAGTAATTGAGCTCATTTTCTCAGATTTCATCTCTATGATTTTGTTCCTCTCACCGACATTTACTTCATCGGCATAATTCTAGGGCTCAATTCATAGAAACTAATACTTGATAATTCGTTGTTAATCCGTCGCTAAAACGATATTAGAGACGAATTTTTCTGTTTAGCTACAGAATTTGTCCGTCACTATAACCTGATTTTTTAATAGTGATTGTTTGTTATTTATTGCATGTATATAAATTCTTTATTGTTATTTGTTGCATATAACACTCAAGAATCCCCCCCACCCCCCAATCCCCCACCCTCTATGTTATATCGTTTTCTTGGAAAATATTTTTTTTTTAATTTTAGTAAGTGACCGGCAATTCCATCATTCTATAAATACTCCCAGAAAAAAATTATTCTTTTATAGCCAAAAAAAGGAAAGCTAGTAAAACCAAGAGATTTGTGAAAGAATATAATTAGGAGTACATTTCTAAATGTTTCTAGTAGCCAAGAGGAAAACCTTTTTCAGGGGCTATATCTCTTCTTCAACTTGTTCTAAAAGTTCAATTTTCATCTTTTGAGATTTCCATCGCTAACAAAAGCAGTTGATATTATAAAGGAAAATACAATTTAAGGATGTGGTGCGGTGAATGAGTCGTTCTTCCCTTAACAAGAGGTTTCGGGTTCGAACTGTGGGTATGAAAAAATCCTTGATAGGGAACACTTTCCCAGAACGGGGCCCTACGCCGTACGAATCCGAATATAATCGGGCTTCAATAGGGGTACCAAACACCATGTGAAAAATAAAAAAAATATTATAAAAGAAAATGATGCGTGGACTATGAATTACGACGCACTATGAAATTGCAGTCAACTCCATAATATACGTTTTTTCACGTTATCACAATTTAAAAGTGTTTTACTTTAAGGATTGGTAAAAATATCAAAAAAGAAATCACTATGGATTTGTCAACTTGAACGTTTCAACTTCATAATTATATTATTTTTTATTTAAGACAATAAGGTCCAAAACGAAACCACTATGGCGGATTTTTCTATTATATAGAAAAGCCATGATGGTCGACCAAGGATAAAGTGGTAATTTCACATAACCGATCTTAAATTGAATTTTTACCTTCCTCACGTTCTTTCTTCTAGAATTCTCTTTCACTATTACTTTGCTAATCATCAGACATTTGCTAATGAGTTCTAGCCACAATTAATAGTAGTAGATCTTTCTCGCTAACCTTCTTTTATCCTTCACATCTTCTTTTAGGAATTTTACTTTTTATTATCTCTAATCAAACTTTGAATTCAAATCTGTGTTTTATAATTGAGGATAAATTTGTCAACTGCTTCTTGATGAATGAACTCTTGGAGCAGCAATCGTCTACCAGGATGGAGTATTCTTGGAGCTTTCGAACTGCTGAACGGGAATATTGAGGTATACCCTTTCAATTGTTATTTTTGAAGGGTTTATATGTTATTATTTCCTTTTTTATTTATCATAATTAGTCAGTCGAAGGTCGATTCTCTGCTAATTTTAAGGTATAACCCCTTTGAAATATTGAATTTTTTAAGGTTTAAAATAGGTGAAATTTACTAATCGCTGATTTAAAATTTTGATATATAACCCCCTTTTAGATTTTTGTTTATATTGTCGGACTACATTGCCCATTGATTCCTCATCTATACTATTATAGCCCTGTTCTTTCGCTCACTGATTTTAGTGTTTTTCATTATTTCTCTTTTTATTCTTCTTCCAACAAAATAGAACACGGCTTCATCCCACTTTTATTTTCTTTATTTTATTATTTTAACTATTAAAATATTTGTAAGAGTCCCATAATATGCTTATGGGTTGCCAATGCGTATTCAGTGCAGTGTGCGGGATTTTAAGATCATAAAGGTGATAAACGGTGGATAGTTTTTTAATCATTTTTATCGTTTAACTGGAAAAAATTGAGGAGATTGTGTAGAGGTTGTTTATTTTTACGCCATTTGCTTGCTTCATTCAGTGGTTGCCATGTGAATAGCTAGAATACGTTATTATGGATCAATTACCTTATCTATCATGATTGTTGATAAATTAAGAACTTCATACTGCATTATAATATGAGTATTTTATTTTCAATTCACAGCTCAAAGTATTCATTCTTACCAAACAAAAATTATGAATTCAGTGGTACGGTATCTACCTATTTGAACTTGCAGGATGTGCATGTCATATTTCAACTATAATTTAGCTTATCAGCGGACATAACCAATGCCCACATAAGATATTAAAAAGTAGAATAAATAATTTTATGCCTTGTACTCTCTTTTCTTTTTAAAGAAAAATATGGTTAACCCATTGACATTTGTCTGTAACAATACATTTAACTCCTCCTGGTTATAATTGAACTACTAGTTATGCAAAAGAATATCATGTTGCGACATTGGATTATTATAACAAGTTGTAATTCAAGTTGATGATTTTCGAAAAAAATACATAATAGTTATTTATGGAGTTAAGATTATTATTCTTTTAATAAAGCAAAAAGATCTAGGAAGAGATAATGCCGTGAATGACTACATTAGCACTTTGGAATTATATTGGATTGACTATTTACTTGTTGTAATTTTTTTTTTAATTGATGTTCAAGTTGTAACAACATGTCTAATGATATTTGCTATTCTCGATTACAAGAACCACATATGGCGGAGAAGAATACAATCAACTTAAAATTTTCAAGCATTTAGAGAAAAAGGTAGTTTCCTATTGCCCGCAAAAGTTGAATACGACCTAAATACGAAATTCATATGACTTAGAGTCAACTCATTAATTGGTCTCCCTATTTTTTTTTTTTTTGGGCTAAAAATGTCCACTTGCTATTTCAGTGATTGAGTTTAGAATAATGTATGTATACTTCTTTCTCCTCTACACGAAATCATTAAAAAGTAAAATAAAACTTGGCATGTGTATTGCTATAACTTGAACTTAGTGGGATCACTTCCGTTAGTAAAATACTTACCTAGCTATCTTATGAATACCACTTCTCTCTTGATAGTTTTTTATATCATCTCAATTATTGAAGTTATCATCTGCTGAAACCTTCTCTACCTTACCTTATAAGTACCACATCTCTCTTTTGATAGTTTTCCTTCTCAATTACTGAAGCTATAACCTTTTCAAGTTGTAATTTGAGTCCTCTAGATATATTTTTATTGTTACTTATTTTTTTCCTTGATACGCATAACATCCGTAATATTTGTAAATGCTTACAAAATGCCTTTCCTTATGTTACCTTTATATTTATCATTATTTTTTTGTTTATTGAGAGCTTATAGTTTTGTTGTTTATGGATTAGTATACCATTTTGTCTTATTTCTTTCACATGTTCTGCAGCTACATTTGCAGGTACAACTTAGCTTTACTCCCTCCCTCCTTTTTTCCTCCCTAGAAATACTAGCGCACATCCATATTATTGTTCAGTTCCTCTGGTGGGATTTTATGTCTGTAATTTGTGCCAATTTGATGTCTTACAAAATAGGATCATATACACTTCTAAAGGCATTTACTTCCGATATCCTTGACACATAAAATTAACTAATGTATGTATACTAGATACAAAGGTTTATGTTCTACACTTCTACTTGTTTATGAAATTATTTTTTATTTTTGGTTAATAATCAGTCCATGTGTAGGGTCTCGAGAAATAAGGAACAAATCAATGCCAGCTTGGAAGTGGTGTTGAGATTGATCCACGAGCACATTCATATGATATCCCAAAATTTATGATCGGCCAAATCAAGATTTTTGACCAACTTTCCTAAAAAAACTTATAAGATATTATTTCAAGACTTGTGTTTATGTAGTCGAAACTAAGTGACTCAGTCGGCAAGCTGCGTGAAAGGTCAAGCTCCTAAGTTTTGAAGGAAAAGAATAGTAATGTAAGTTAGTAGGATAGGTATTAGACATGATATGTGCACCAACTGTTTCGACTTTACAACTTGATAATGAATGAGGAATCATTTATTTTGTTAAAAGGTCGAATGCTGATAGCCAAGATGCAAGTGTTGTCTGTGGTATTTGCAATATATACTACATCAGATGGTGTTTAGTGATAATTACAACTCTACAAAATTTGAAAACAATAAACCTAGAATATTCCATATTTGGGTAATGAATATTCGGATTAGTCCTTTCATGTTGGGTAATGAAATATTGGTTACTTCCTACGTCTTCTTTGACTATTCCAGTTGGATTCCCAAATGAATTCTCCAAAGCATCATTAGAGAATAATAGTTGGTTTAAATCTACAATGTTGGGCCCGTGCTTTGCACTGGAAATTCTCATCTAGTGTTTATATACATATATAGAGGCAGATTCAGAATTTTAAGCGTATGGGTTCTTATAACAATCTCAAGTTAATCTACATGATAACTGGACCAACAAACTGGATTTCAAGCTAAATACTCTTATACTTCTAATAAATTTTTTAGTACAAATACAAGGTCTATGCAAAAGTTACTAAATTCACGTGAACCCGTAATATTTGCTCTAGATCCACCCCTATATACAGAGAGAGAGAGTCTTATTGATCCCACTAGATGTGCAGCCTCTACTTGATACCAACTTAAGCCTGCAGCCTCAACCTCCATTATTCCCCATTTAAACTCTTTTTAATGTAAGAAATGGTAAAAAGTGAAAAATAAAATCACTATGGATTTGTCAATTTCAACGTTCATAGATCACTACAGATTTGTCAACTTCAACGTTCATAAATATATTTTAAATTTAAGTGTAAATGTAAAAAGGTCCAAAATGAAACCACTACGGCTTTGTCAATTTCAACATTTGAAATATATTCCTATGGAATGAATATTATTAATGTCTTTATCTTGTCAATAGAGCTGACTCACATTATGTCCTTTTCTTTTTTGCCATTAAGTTCATTGATACATTGTTCCACTACCCTATGTTTTGTTTGAATAAATTGCAGATAACAACTTTGAGAAGAATTTATTTTCATTGTTTTCTTTAACAATAAAATTGAAAGAGTCCCGAAGGGACGGCCCAGTGGGTTTGGAGGGAGTTTTCCACACAGGGGACACGGGTTCGATCCCCCTTAATGCTTTCTGGGTCTGAACTTCTCGCACTGGGCTTGCCTAGTGCTGTTTACATCCCCTGTGTGGTTTGCAGGCTATTACACAGTTGTAGGTTTACCTAGTGCGCACAGAGTGCTCATCCGAAGGGCAGAGACTGTAGCGGCTGCCGGTTTTTCTGGGGTTTAAAAAAAAATAAAAAAAATTGAATGACTGGCTTTTTATGTTTCCTTTTTCTTTGACCTAATAATGCTTCCTTAGAAATTTTGTCTTTGACTAATAGATAGAAGTTCTAATTGGATATACATTTTAATAAAGAGTTTAACTTTATGTGCACGAATAGTATACATCATCAGGCTAAGATGATGGCTTATATCAATATTTAACTCTTTATAATAATCAGACTTTGTAATATACAAAATAAAGTAAATGACCCCCTATAATGAACTAAATTGAATTGTAACACAAAATTAATTGCACCGTCAGTATATATTAACAGGGGAGGGGAGCCTTGGAATAACAATAAACACTACTAAAAACAACTGTTTATCTACGCAACAGTACTGATGGACTTCTTTCCGTCGGTATTCCTAAGGACTTTCCGATGGAGTCTCTCGGTACTTTTGACCTTTTTAATTTCAATTTTTTTTTTAAAAAAGAATCGTTGGACAACTCTCGGTAAATAATGATATTTGTACTGATGCACTCCGTCGGTAATTTACCGACGAACTCCCTCAAAATATTTTGTATTTATATTTCTCAGTTATTTTTTTAGGCATCGACGGTGTCTCTCGGTACTTTTAAAAAAATAAAAAAGAAAATAAAGTTATCTACGTAGTCAATCCTACTGCATTTACATAATAATTTGAATTTTATTCTTACAGTACCGATGGACTTCCGTTGGTAATTTAAATAAATAATCTTATAGATAATTATTTTATATATTTTATTACACAATACCGAAGGAGGATGTCAGTAAGTCCCTCGGTAAGTATTTACTTAATTATCTTAGTATTGATTAGCCTATTTATTGAAATTTACACTAAGTGGAGGTAATACAAAAATGAGTGATTTTGTGTTTGGTTGGATTGTTGTTTGGTTGGATGTTAACTTTGAATGTTACATTTTCATATTTGGTTGGATAGTTTTGATGTTTGATGGGATAATTTGGATGTGTGGATATTTGATGGGATAATTTGGATGTTTGGATAATTTATAAAGTTTTGTTGTTATTAAGTTGAGTTTTATTGTGGTTGCATTTCAGTTTGTATTATAATATTTTGGCTCGCAGGTGGTGCAACAAAAAATAGTATAATGACCTGACCGATCGTTTTAAGCATTTGCACTTCGCTCGCCAGTTCTCGGGCATGACTAGTCCCGTATGATGTACTATAACTTATGTAAATCATCGGTTTTGATTTTCAGATTAATCAGAATAGATATGGGAGAATGATTCTCAACTTGAAGCTTTAAGTTTGAAATGTTTGATCAAATTTCAACTTTTTAGTATTCGGCCTCGGATTTGGATTTTTATAATTTGGTTAGCTCCGTAAGGTGATTTTGGACTTGGGGGTGCGTGCGGAATGTGATTTGGAGGCCTGTGGTAAAATTAGGCTTAAAAATTTGGCGTTTCTCAGTTGGCAGTGAAAATTTTAATATCGGGGTCGGAATGGAATTCTGGAAGTTCGAGTAGGTTTGTAGTGTTATTTGTGATGTGTGTGCAAAATTTCTGGTCATTCTCACAAGGTTTGATAGGTTTCGGCATTGTCTGTGGAATTTGAAAATTTTGATGTTCTTAAGCTTGTATCCGAGGGTGATTTGGTGTTTCAATGTTGTTTTGAGTATTTCGAAGGTTGGAATAAGTTTGAATAGTAGTATATGACTTGTTGGTATTTTTGGTGGAAGGCCCGAGGGCCTCGAGATGAATTTGGATAGTTAATGGAAGGATTGGGATTTGGTTTGAGCAGCTGGACTTTGCTGCTTCTATCATTTTCGCACCTACGGATTGGGGACCACAGGTGCGAGACCGCAGGAGCGAGAAGCTGACCTCAGAAGCAGGATTTCCAGGGTTAAGTGAAAACCGCACATGCGATGGTTTTTTCGCATGTGCGGAGTCGCAGAAGCGACTCTGAGAACGCATTGCGGAGAACACTGGGCAGAAGGTACAAAAAGGTCTTCTTCGCGAATTTTGCTAAGTTTCTCCATTTTTGAAGACGGAAGTTGAACTTGGGCCATGATTTCTCAAGAGGGATCAAGGGCTATCAGTTAGGTAAGCTACTTAAGCTTTATTACTTGTATTTATGGCCATTTTTCCATTGTTTAATCATGATATTAGTGGAAACTAGGGAAGAAAGTTGGGAGATTAGGGCTTGAAATTGGAGAGTTTAAATTGGAGATTTGAGGGATCATTTGAAATTCGATTTTGATAATTTTGGTATGTATGGACTCGGGAGTGAAAGAAGTTTTTAGTTTTGTGACTTTTGTTGGATTTCGAGACGTGGGCCCGGGGTCAGGTTTGGCCAATTTCGGAATTTTTGAGTTAATTTGATAATTTTCGTATGGGTTTTATTCCTTTAGCGTATATTGATGATAATATACTGATTTTGATTAGATTTGAGGTATTTGGAGGCCGAATAGAGAGGCAAGGGCGTCGCGGGCTAGAGTTTGGCTTGGCTTGAGGTAAGTAACACTTCCAAACTTGGTTCTAAGGGTTTGAAACCCCGAACTATGAGTTCTATGATTGCTATTGAGGTGACGCAAATGCCAAGTGACGGGCGTGTGGGCATGCACCGTGAGAATTGTGACCTGGGCCATTCCATGGCACCGCTTAGTAACTCTTTCTTGTTGATATCAGTGTTTCTATCATGTGATTAAGTAAATGTGCTATGAAAACATGCTAGATATCCTGTTAGGGCTTCATGCCTGTGAGCACGTGATTTTTGCCTTAAGCAAATTATTCCTAAAAAATCCAAACAAAATGATTTGTTTTAAATTTTGTTGATATTTGTGGTATTTTTGTGTTAATTAGTTGCATAATAATTCATATTTTAAATAAAAATACATATATATATAATACAAAAATACGCATATGCATTAGGAGTTTAATTTTATAATTTTGGTATTAATTCATTTTTGGGAACAAATTAATGAAAATCAAAAAAAATAGCATCTTAGTTTTTAATTGAAATTTACTACAAAAATAGATGTCAATTAATTTCTAGAAAATAATTGGTTTAACAATTTAATAAAATCAGAAAATAAATAGAAAAATATAAAAGGAAAAGAAAATACAAAAATACAAGGGAAAATAAAATATAGAAAAATACAAAAAATCATACAATACAAATACAAATAAATTGGGCTAATATAAAATTAATACCAATTAGTAGCCCAAAAACGAAATGCTTGTCCAGGCCCAAAAGGTGTCTCACCTGGTCTGCCCAGGGAACCCAAAACGACACCGTTTAAATGCATAAGATCTGGACCGTTGAAATATTTGATCTAACGGTCATATAACACAGGCCATTAATACATAAAACGACGGCGTATTGTAACAATAATCTGGGCAGTTCATTTAGTCAATCCAACGGACGAGGCTGAACTTTCATTTAATCAAACAATGTCGTTTTGAGTCCCAAGGGATCTGAACCATTGATTCTTCTAATCCAACGGCCACGGATCATCAGTAACCTTTTAATATATCAATAATATACACCCCTATATTCATTCCACCTTTTCTTCCTCCCCGTCCAAACCCTAGCCGCCCTTACTTTCTCTTCAGTCCCCGCCGGAACCCTACCGGCGGGAGACACCACTTATGCCAATCACCCCGCCATTAACACTCTAGAACCACCTCAGCCTCCTCATCCCACCCCTCTAGTCAGCTTTCCTCAAATAAGTCCCGATTTCTTCGAATATCTAATTTAGTGTCGTTGGAACCCTAGTTCCGGCGAACACTACTTCATTTAAATCATGCCAACCAGATATCCCCCTTAACATCCTTAACCCCATTCTGAAACCCTCAAGTCTCAAAGACCGTTGTAAAACCCAAATGTCAAAGATAAAGGTCTGCCCGAGACCCAAGAATCAAGAAAATCACCAAGGCTTTCCAGATATCGGAAAAAACTTGAAGAAAAGAAGAAAAAATAAAAGTAAAAAGAAGAAATAAAGGCTGTCCAAAGAAAGCTAAGTTTTCTATTTTTTGTTTTCCTTTTACTTGCATGTATTTGTTTTCTTTTTGTTTTTGTTTTTGATAAAAATGATATAAGGCTTTCTGATTATTACCTTGAATTTTTGTTCGTTGAAATAAAAATTGACACTGGTAGATTTGATATAAAAATAGGATTTTTAATATTTTGATGAATAATTTGATTAGAAATTAGGGTTTAATAGAATTGATTTTTGACTGGTTTTGGAATTTTTTCAATACTGTTAATCATTAGTTCTTAAAATCTTAATTCTGATATGTGTGAGAAATAATTGTTGTTTTGTTAAATTGCTACTTATTAGTTTTAGAAATTAAATTGATAAATGTTGGTTATAGCTGTTAGTATCTGATTAATTTTGATCTGGAAATTAGCTAATAGGGCGGGGTAAAAAGGGTAACAGGTAGTAGGGTTATTTGGTAAAATCAAGTCCTATTCAGGGGCAATTTGGGGTACAACAAAGGGTTTAAATGTAATAAGTCTTAGGAGGTAGGGGTATTATAGTCATAATAAAAGGCAGTTCAGTGAATACTGAATAGAAGTGGGGGCAGAAGGGGAAATACAGTAGAATAGAATGTTCTAGATAGGGGAATAGGGGTAATTCTGCATAAATAAGGGGTAATAATCGATTAACTAATAAAGAACAGGGATAAAATTGAAATAAAAGGGGGACTATAGGATAATTTCTGAAGTTTTGAATTTCCTTCCCCTCAAACTCTATAAATAGGCCTCCATTGGCCTCTTTCAATAAGTTTGGGCAATCTAAAATCCTCTTGAAAACATTTCTGCAATTCTAAGTCTTCCCTTTAGAAATTCTTCATTTCCAAAATTCAAAAATACCAAAAAANACGATTTGGTTGGTTTAAATCTGGTGTGCTGAAGCTGTATTTGTTGATTTGCTCTTGTTGTTATTGTTGTTGCTGATCTCTGTTTTGTTCAAAATTGACATAGAATCTCATTGATCTCCTTCTATTTCCAGGTACACCTCTATTACTTGCTGATGTAATTCAAGTCGACGAAGAGGAAATAAAAATATTTATTTACCATTGCAGTTTGCTTTTTACTTTGTATTTGATCTGATCTATATAGAAATACTTGTATTCATTAGGATTAGTATGATATGTAATTGAACTATATAAATTTGAACTGAAATTGGACTGTGCTAGTTATAGTTTGGTATAGACTGATAGGTAACGTGAAACTTGTGTTCCTCATTAACTAAGGATTCGCATGTTCAGTAGTTCTAATAGTTTAAAAGTTATTCTGCGATTCGTTTATTGTGTAATAGATGTTAATTATATTTTTGTGGACTGAAATATGGATTTCTGTAGTTAAAGTAGTTGTACACGGGCTGCATTAACTAAGTGAATCATTTTGTTATAGGTTTTGTTAATATGAATATAAGTTGATGCATCCTCACCCTAAACTAAAGTTTGTAGTAGTTATATCAATCAGCCACTTAGTTAATTGTAACCTCATATGGTTAATTACCTTAAGCATCAATGATATTAGTTTGAAGTAATATTTTTAAGTTAGTACAAGAATGTTAGTAAACATCAGAATGTACACGTCTATTAGATTTGTCCATTAAACATTGATAAGTTTCACTTAGCTATTGAGGTGCTGATCTGGTCAACATATGAACAATGCATTAGAACAATTGTTAATTGGTCATTTGCTCAATTTGGCTTAATCACGTGGGCTTAACCATCTCTTTTCCTTAAGAGGTATAATATCCAGATTGATAAACGAGTAGCCAGGTCCTGTTTATTAACTGTATGCGTTTAAGTTTGGGCTAAGACATACGGATGGCCTATTTCAAGGCCCAGACAGCTTTGTCCAACTGTACAATTGATGTGAACAATGCCTCTTGGGCCTGGTTTCTACAGCAATAGGCCCAAGCTGTCCAATCCTCTATGTTTTGAACAAATTAATAGGCATGCTTCATTCTTCACTTCGTAAGTAATTGGATTGAATTAATTTGAAAGCAAATTATAGGGTTCGACCTTTGTCAATATTAAATAATTAGGGTTATTTTTCTTTTGATTATTAGAGACAAAAAAAAAGAATAGAAGAATTGTAGTCATCCTTAAGTTGGCCTTTTAATAAATGATGAGAAGAACCTCGCCAAATAAAAACACACAATTGCGGGGCCCTCAATAATTATTTACAAAAAATATTAGAATTGGAAGGACTGTTTAGCGAATTTCACAGTCTTTCTCAAAGTTAATTAACACGTAGATGCTTTAGGCGCGATTTATAATACTATTACTTTCTTAAATACGGGTGCACATTTATGTGACCCAAATCCAAATCTCAACGAAGTCGAAATGTGTTGAAAGTCACAGGCGTACTGGTACGGTGTGGTCCGAAATACATTTTTACGACGTTGCAATTCTTGTAAAAAATTCAACAATAAAAGTGGGTTATTAATAAAAGGCACATAAAAAATAGAACATATATGGAAATCAGATAAAATTAAATACAATAGTTAAGCGACCGTGCTAGAACCACGGAACTCGGGAGTGCTTAACACCTTCTCCTGGGTTAACAGAATTCCTTATCCGGATTTCTGGTTCGCGGACTGTTAATAGAGTCATATTTTCTCGGTTCGGGATTCAAACGGTGACTTGGGACACCATTAATCTCCCAAGTGGCGACTCTGAATAAATAAATAAATAAATCTCGTTCCGACTGTCCTTTAATTGGAAAAACTCATTTATTATGCCCTTCACGGGGTGTAGTAAACGTAAAAAGGAGGTGTGACAATGCCGATACTGTTGACATCCGAGTGGTCGTTTCTTGCTGTCATCTCATTACATTCATTGATATTCTGTACTCAATCTTGCTCATGCATATCATATCATGTCTAATTCTCGGTTATTATTATTTGGCATATCATATTATTATTTCGGGCTAGTTTCATGATATTATGAGCCCGCGTGTGTGAGACTGGAGAGTGATGAATGAGTGAGGCCGAGAGCATGATTGTGAGTGATAAATATGGGATCGGGTTGCATGCCGCAACGGTTATGTTGATGATTATAATAGCGCTTGGGCTGTAGGATCCCCTCCGGAGTCTGTAACACACCCACAGTGAGCACAGTTGATTATATACAGGGATGGATCTTCCCTTGGTATGGAAATGGATCTTCTCCATGAGGCTGGTTGGCATGTTCCTCGGTACTGGAGACCGCCGGTCTTTGATGCGTATATATTCCTGTATGGATCTTCCCCAGGCCTTGTGAGCTATATACAGTACCGAGTGGTTGTGAGATTGTTATCATTGTTATTATCTGGAGATGGATCTTCTCCACAGGCTAGATTGGCCTTCCTCAATACTGAGTGACTGCTGTCAGATATGTATATACTCCTGGATGGATCTTCCCTGGGCCATATAAGCCATATACAGTACTGAGTGGATGAGCATTTGAGATTGTGGGCATATGAAGTACTCAGCATCGTGCATTCCATACAGCATGTGCACTGACATATAGATGTAGCAGAGTCTCATTTCTTTACCATGTTGTCTATTTAGCTGAAAGCATGCCTACGTTTTTGTACGTTATTTCTGTTATCTTTGAGGAGGTTGAGTTCGTCACTACCTCTCAGTCCATAGTTTGGACTTGTTACTTACTGAGTTGGTATGCTCACGTTACTCCCTGCAACTTGCATGCATATCTAGGTATCTCGGGCCACGATAGCGGTTGCTGATCATTTCGGTCGTGGGCTTTCATTGGGGATAGCGAGGTAGCTGTCTGGCGATCGCAGTCCCGCCTTTCTCCTTCTTTATCTTCCTCTTAGTGTATTTGTTGTCTATTCTCAGACTATGTTAATCTTATTTATTTCGAACAATTGTAGTACTTTGCTCATGACTTAGTGACACTCGAGGTCGGGCTTGTATTTTTCTGCTTGTTTTGATTTTTACTTTATATCTTTTATCGGATTTCAGTTAAAAATATGGTTTTACTTAAGTTTTAAATGAAATATGGATTATTTGGAAATGAGTTGGTTGGCCTAATTTCATAATAGACACCATCACGATCGGATCGATTTTGGGGTCATGACAAATAGGCATTGCCTGCCTAAAATGTACCAGATTTACCGACGGACTTACCAACAGAGTCCGTCGAAATAATTATTCATTTTCAATCCGGAACTCTTAATTAGCGAGGGAGTCCATCGGTAGACTTGAACAAAATTTTCAAATTTTGTTGAAAATACCGACGGATAGCCATCGGAATATGAATTTATTCATATTTTTAATTTTTATATTACTAAATTAAAATTCTAAACTTATCGATGGTGTCCATCGGTATTATTAAATTATTATTTTTAATTTATCGACGTATATCTATCGGTATTGATATTATTAATATTATATTATTTTATAATATACCGATGGATATCTGTCGCTATGTAAAATTATTTGACCAACTATTGTTAGAAATGTACCGATGGGGTCCATCGGTAAGTTACCAACGGATTTTGTCTGTATATTTTACTGAGGAAGGATTTACCTACCAACTACTTACCGACGGACTTCCGCCGGTAAAGCCTTGTTACCGACGGACGGACGTCAGTAATTTGCGTCGGTAAACAGGTGATTTTTAGTAGAGTTGTCTCCGTGTGCAAAGACGTATTCAGGATTTAAAATTTATGGGTTCCTATCATAATTTTAAATTAATATACAATAATAATTGGGTTCACGATTAGATATTTATAAATATTTAGTGGGTATCTTAATAGAAACACTCCGCCTATGCAAAAGTTACCGGATTCCCGAGAAACCAGTAACAACACTCTAAATACACTATTGTCCGTGTGATATATATGTCACAAGTTCAAGGTGTGGAATCAGCCACTGATGTTTGTATCTGGATAGGCTACCTACATATCATACCCTTTGAAATGTGATCCTTCCCCGAACCATGCATAAATACGGAATACTTCGTTCATAGAGTTGGCTAGTATATATAAATAGGAACCAATCCCAAAAACTCAAGAGAATTGATGCAAGAAGCTTCCTTGATTTTTGTAATACTCTAGAAGAACTTTTAATCAAACATGGACGGACATGCCAATAGAATTTGAACAAAAAGATAAATCCAAGAATAAAAGCCAAACTGGTGGCTAGCTCTTTGTTATTCCTATTTCTTACTGTCATAAAGTATGGTAGATTGGTAGTACTACATGCTTAACTATAATACTGATTCTTAATATCAATTGCACTAAAAGTTGTCAAGAATGTTACAAATTCATAAAGTTATTAGGTTAATTTATATTGTAGTCAGTTATACATACAAACAGAAAACGATAATAGTAGTTAAGTCACCGTATGAATATTTACAAGCCAACAATATAATTTCAAACACGTAAAATTATTTTAGACAAGTCAATAATTGTCATGTATACGCAAGGATGATAAAGGGTAATTATTAATTTAGTATAATACATTTCAAAGCTTATAAATACCAACAAATGAGCCATTCTAAATTTTTTGTGCGTCCACATATAGATTCATAATAAATTGATTACAATGAGGTATTATTTCAACTTTCATCATCTTTTTTTAGATGCAGTCCGAAATTATTGATCTGACTAATCCGAATTCACGTCACTAAAAGCTCACTATTGACGTATTAAACGGACTGTATTCCTAGGGTTCGAACCTGAAACTTCAGGCTAAAGGATATGATTCTTTACCATTTCATCACAAATTTCTGTTGTAACTAGAAGGAAAACCTTGATGTAACCGGTAAAATTGTTGTCATGTGACCACCCTGCACATAACGGGAGCTTAGTGCATTATTTATCAGTATTAGTTTTTATTTTAATCTTCTTCATTACAAAAGCTTAAATTAAACTGCGCATTATAATAGGGGTGGCTTCATCATTTTATAGCGAGATCGACTCAAGATCACGATAAGCAGATTTGCTAATATACTAGTACAAAATAATTAAAGAAGACCATGTCAAAATACTAGTATTAAATTAAACTGTTCCAGAAGAAATAATCTTTCAATAATTGGAAAATAATTAGTTCTCATTCAAGATTTTAATTTTCAAGAATATTCTATAAGTATATAAACGATTCAATAAAGGAGACCTTGATGGTAAAGTTACTGTCATATGACTAGAATGTCATAGATTCAAGCCGTGGAAACAGCCTCTTGCAGAATTGTTAGGTAAGGTTGTGTACGATTGACCCTTGTGGTCTGGCAGTAGCAGACCCAGGATTTTGTGCAAGCGGGTTCAGTCGGAGAAGTCCATAACTAACATAAGCGTATAAGCCGTATAAGCGGGTTCAAAAATAATTTCTATACAAAATTTACCTTGCTTTAGCCATAATTTATACATATATACAGTATTATTTTTTGACGAAGCGAGTTCAATTGAACCCACTTCTCACCACTTGGGTCCGCCCCTATAGTCCGCCCCTTCCCTAAATCTTACCTAGCAGAAACTTAGTGTATCGGGCCAGATGTTCTTTCTATAAACTTTTCAATCCATGACTAAACAAGCCATTGCTGAAATTTGGTGCTCTTGTGGTCCATATCCATTATGTCTCCTTTAATTGTTCTTTACCTGCCCATTTACTTCATGGGGCATGTTCATTGAGGTGAGAAAGGACCACCCCACAGCAATTTAAAAAGTTATTTACTTATTACTATCTCCGGTCTATTTTATTTATGGTAAAGCAACGAAAAAAGTTATTTTCGTGTGATTTATAGGTCGTGAGTTCGAACCGTAGAATTAGTCACTAATGCTTGTATCAGTGTAGACTGCCTATATCTTATCCGTTCGGGTGCGACCTTCTCCAGACACTGCATGAATGTGAGATTTTTCGTGTATCGAATTTCCCTTTTGTGGTTGCTAAAATAATTGGTCCAAATACTTGTCATTTAAAAAATAAGATAAAATTAATTATTATTTTTTCCATATTACCTTATTTTATAAATACGTAGAGAGATTAATATGGTGAAAGTAAAAGAAGCATTAAATTCAGAAAAAAATTAAATAAGGATAATTTAGTTAAACTATTCTTGTATTTAGTATTTGCTCAAGGAATAGGAGCCTTAGAGCAACAGTAAAGTTGTCTCTAGGTAAGTTATAGGTTACGGGTCTGAGCCGTGGAATCAACCATTAATGTTTGTATTAGTATAGGTCGCCTATGTCATACCCCTTGGGATGCGGTCCTTCCCTTGACCCTTCGTAAAAATGGGATACTTCGTGCACCATGCTACCCTTCTTTTTTGCTTTAATATTTTTTTAAGGGGCAAGCGAATGACAAACATGAAAAGTAATATGGGCGGGAGAAAGTAAGTTATATATGCAAATTGTGTAAAGAGTTATATATTATTAATGTATTTTATTGGGTAGGTTATTAATCCCATCTTTTATAGACGATTACTTATAGCGATATTTAGGTGACTTGACAGTTTATTTATACTGTTAATTTAAAATTATTATAATTATGCGCGAATCCTAAAGTGAATTGAATTAGAAAAATAGTGGCGCAAGATCCAAAAAATCAAGTGATATCTCAATATATTCCGTTAAATATTAAAATGCATCTTCCACGTTCATTAGATAACTTAAGCTTGTTTTAATCTCGACTTGGTTGTGTATGATTTATAATTAAAATATTTAAACACTATTGTGAAGAAAACTGAAATAGAATTTATGGTCGCTTAATAGAAGTTATTACTTATGAAATGCACAAACACTATGCTTTTTCTTCTTCTTTTTTTGGTTTCTTATTTCTCTTTTTTTTTTTTGGGCTTGGTTCACTTCTGCGCCTGAATACACTAAATATGTTATTATTGTTGTTGCTGTTGCTCACTACTCAATTTTCTTATCCATTACTCATCCGTCCGAATCAATAGGAAATGCAATTTTTGAGTAATAAATTGACCTCTTACAATACGCAGATAAATTACCATGCTGGTATGCAAGGGTAATTTGCACAAATAATACACTTCAAGTGTCACTCTTGATTTTTTATTTTTTTTTACCTCAGTTGCCTCATGGGAAGACCTGTAAGTTGTCCTTCGCTTGTTGCATGAGTGACACTTTTGACTTTTAGCTTTAAGGTTTGTCGATAGGGTAAGCGGTCAAAAATTCAAGATTCGGTTTTTAAGGTTATTGGATGTAATTTCATGGTACGCAATGCAACCACATAGCTAATTATTACATCTTGAGTGCAAACACTATATTAAGTGCTTGTAAAACTTCAATCCTCTTAGGCAGAGTTATAGCCCGTTTGGTCAAGCTGTAAAAATCAGCTTATTTTGAGAATTATTTTTTTTTAAAGTGTTTTTCTCAAAAGTATTTTTGGTGAGAAGCAGTTTGTGTTTGGCTAATTAGTTTGAAAAGCACTTCTGAGCAACAATTAGTGTTTGACCAAGCTGTTAAAAACTGCTTCTAAGTGTATTTTTTTCAAAAGTACTTCTCAAAAAAATGTTTTTGGAGAGAAGCTATTTTTTTCTGCTTCTCCTCAAAACCACTTTTTTCCTTCCGAAAGTTTGGCTAAACACCTCAATTTTTTGCCAAAAATAATTTTGGTAAAAATAATACTTTTTGCAAAAAATAAGCTAAGAAAAAGACTATTAATAAACGACTTTTCTCTGTTGACTCATAATATATTAAATATAATCCTCTTGCGTTGAATTAGTCAAAAGGCACAACTCCATTGAGTAGTGGGACAATACCCATAACCAACCAGTCAAAAATATCAACTTTTTATAATACCAATTCCTTTAGGCAATCTTAAACTCCATCCACACATACAAAGTCATATTTTCCATGTGATGTGTTTACGGACGCAGAATCAGGATTTTAAATTTATGGGATCGAAATTTTAATTGTGTTAAGTTATTAGTTTTTAAATTAATAATGTGTACATATTTAATAAATTTGTTAAGAAAAATATAATGTTCGAATCAAAATTATTGGGTTCGACTGAAGCCGGTCTCTGAACTCTAGCTCCACCCATGTGTGTCCAAATAGAAACAGCCAATTGCTTAATACCAAAAAGTAAACATTAAAAATAAAAAAAAAATAAAAACAATCCTAAGTTTCAACTTTATCAAGGCTCCATTTGTCTATAAATAGAGATCAAAACCAATGAACCATATAGTAGCATTGTCTTATTCAATATCATAAAAACCATGGCTATTCCTAAACCCAATGTTCTGTTTAGTTTTGTGATCTTATGTTTTGCCTTTTCTTGTGCTATGGCACACCCTCCATCTAAAGGAGTCAAAGGTGCATATTATCCTTCTTGGGCATTTTCAACTTTTCCACCATCATCTATAGATACATCTTTTTTCACTCATGTCTACTATGCATTTCTTATTCCAAACAACACCACATTTAAATTCGAAATCGACGACGAAACATCCACTCTCCTCTTCAACTTCACCTCTACCCTCCGATCGAAAAGACCGTCCGTTAAGACTCTCTTTTCGGTCGGTGGAGGGGGCGAAGGACCTGCTAGATTTTCACGCATGGCATCAACAGCTGCCTCTCGTTTGACTTTTATAAAATCTAGCATAGAAGTAGCTAGAAAATATAATTTTGATGGAATTGATCTTGATTGGGAATTTCCTCAAAACAAAAAAGACATGGAAAATTTGGCTATTTTACTAGACCAATGGAGGGTTGAGGTCAAAAAAGAATCTTGGATAACAAAAAAGCAACCTCTTTTGATCACAGCAGCGGTTTACTTCTCAGTTGACTTTTTTTTATCTGATGAATTCAGATCATACCCTGTACGTTCAATTAACAAGAATTTAGATTGGATTAACTTAATGTGCTATGATTATCGTGGATCGTGGGACACTTCTGCCACGGGTGCACCAGCTGCATTATTCGACACGAAAAGTAACATTAGTACAAGTTATGGAGTAAGGTCATGGATTAAAGCTGGAGCAATAAGAAGCAAATTAATTATGGGATTGCCATTATATGGTAGGACATGGAAATTAAAAGATCCTAATGTACATGGAATTGGTGCACCAGGAATTGGTGTTGGTCCTGGAGATGAAGGGACAATGACATACAAGGAAGTAGAGAAATTTAATAAAGAAAATAATGCTAAGGTTGTATTTGATATTGCAACAGTTTCTACATATTCTGTGGCTGGGAATTCTTGGATTGGATATGATGATACTAGATCTGTTGCAATGAAGATAAGATATGCAAAAGCTCAAAGAATTCGAGGGTACTTCTTTTGGGCTGTTGCTGGTGATCTTGATTGGAAAATCTCCAGAACAGGTAACTTGCTTACACTTATTTTTGTAAAGAATTTAACTTCTATACGCTGGTAGTGTCATATGTCATGTCTTTTCACCTTAGTAGTCCTGTGCCTACTCAATGGGTGAAATTCAAAAATAGCCAGATTTACAAGTGATAATTGAAAAATAGTCACAGTTTCAAATGTAATTGAATTTAGCTACTTTTCATGTAAAGATAAATCTGAACGAAAACACAGTTCAAAATCCGAAAAATATTTCCGCATAATATACTGGAATTTCAACATAATATACTAGAGTTCCGGTATAATATACTGAACATCCAGCATAATATACTGAAATTCCAGCATAATATACTAGAGTTTCAGTATAATATACTGAACATCCAGCATAATATACTAGAGTTCCAGCATAATATATATTGGTCAAGCATAATATGTTGGAAGTTCATATACAGCTACTCCAATCTCCAGTATATTATGCTGGAACTTTTCGCGTGTTGCAGCAAAATAGTGACTATTTTTTAATAATTTTGCAAACGCTGGCTATTTTTCAATTGTCAGTCCAAAAACTGGCTAGCCCAAGCTATTTTCATCTACTCCGTGTTTCTAAACTAGTCCAACCTCATACCTTTCCGGCAGATCTTTTATTCTTTTACTTTTAACTTGTTACAACACGGGTGGATTTAGGGTATCTATAACATGTGTTCGCTACTGAAACACAAAGAGAAATAGGTACTTAGTGGGAATTGGTCCGTTTTCTTTGATTAAATAACTCAATATTTAACTAAGTGCAACATACATCATTTTTGGAGCATAGGGGCAAGTAAATAATATTAGATTAGTTCTAGGAAATATATATATAAAATAACTAGTTTGTTGGAAAGATCATGGGTTCGCGTACATCATATTTTAGGCCAAAATCCGGCCCCGTTACAACATTTACACTACTTTCAAGCTATCTTATTATACTTGTTATGGATATTACCAGTTTTTATAGGTATTATATATAACTAATTGGATTAGTTGCCTGAAAAATAAGACAGGTCGCCTGCTCATACAAGTTAAAATATATGATAGTGCAAAAATTCTTTATAATGTCGGTATATATATACATATGTTAAATCCTTCTAACAAAGATCACGTGGTCTTCTTACTTCAAATATCTTTAAAGGAGTCAAACATATATTAAGATTTTGATTAAGCAAAATGATTAAATTACTGATTATGAAGAAATGTTTGAGAATTAAGTGGGGAGAAAGATCTAAACATATAGATTGTTCTTAACTTATGATTGATTATATTTCTTACACATTTTTTTTCTTTTTCCTATTATGCAGCTAAACAGTCGTGGATTGTTTCATAAGAGATGAAATGAAGAAGATTAATGAAGAATTATATATATTTTGTAATTCTCAACATTTCTTGGAACTAAATTGATAAATGAAATTGTAATAAAGCTGAGTAGTTTGTTTATGGTGTAGTATCTGTACTATGCACCTTCAGCTAATAAAATTTGTTAGTGTAAGAGAACACAAACTTTAGCTTTAGAAATTTTGGACTTATATTATGGATAAGTTGAAGGGGAGTTTTGGCGTAACTGGTAAAGTTGTCGCCATGTGACTAGGAGGTCGCGCGTTCAAGCCGTGGAAGCAACCTCTTGCAGAAATGTATGGTAAGACTGCGTACAATAGAACCTTGTGGGCCAACCCTTTCCCGGACCCTGCGCATAGCGAAAACTTAGTGCATTGGGCTGCCCTTTTATATTATGGATAGAAATTGTACTCTGGTTCAATTGTTGTTACTATATTACATTCTAAATTTTCAATTTTCTGTTGGTTTTGGTCCACAACTTTATGTATGTTGCAGCTTTCTTGGCTTTCAAAAGCTTGTGATTCCCAACAGAAAACTAATATTTTCCCAACAGAAAGAAAACAAGAAATGCATCAAATACAAACCATAATTCTCATCAATAATCCAAATGTGAAGTGTAAATAGAAATGAAGGGTATATTAAATAAACTCAATCAAACAATACAGTGATCTATAAGAATTTGGCTCTGAGGGACTAATATTGCACGCGACTGCATCTCACATTTCATCATCCCATGCCATAGAAGCTGAAATAATTATACACAATCATTAATTCAGTTTATATGCATATTATAAATAAATAGTAGAATTTTGGGGTAAAAAAAGAGACATATATGTCTAGTATTTAAGTTCGTAAAATTATCTCCGAGTGATGTATAGTTCATGGTTTCAAGCTGTGGAAGCAGCCACTAATGCTTTCATTACGGGCTCTTCCCAGACCCTACGTGAATGCGGGATGTTTGTACACCGGGTTGTCCTTTTATCATTTAAGTTCGTAAAGATTTTTACAGTATTAGTATTATTTAACCTATTATAGCATGGAAATTTACTATAATTACCTTATGAGTGTCATGATTGGTGTAAATTAGACCGTTAGTGCATATAACTTAAATTCAATATCTGAAATGGACGAACTGTAGGAATTTTACCTGCTCTAGAAAGAGTCCAGTTGCTGTCATCATAGCCAAGTGCCCAGAAAAAGTAACCACCAACTCCCTGAGTCTTAGCATACTTAATCTTTGTTTTGATGGAATTAATATCATCATATCCAATCCAATTTGTTCCAGCATATGAATATGTTGAAACTGTTTCATTATTATATACTATAGTTGCATTGTTTTCTGAATTGAATGTTACTATATTATCATATGACATTTCTCCTTGAGTTCCAGGACCAACTCCTACTGCAGGAGCTCCAATTCTATGATCATTTTGATCCTTCAATTTCCATGTCTTTCCAAATAAGGGAATTCCCATTACTAGCTTTGTTGAAGGAACCCCATATTTTTTCCAGGCTGAAATTCCATAACTGGTGCTAATATTGCTTGATTTATCGTATAACAAGGCCGGAGCACCAGTCGCTGAAGTATCCCACGAACCCTTGTAATTATAGCACATAGGGTTCAAGAAATCAAGATAGTTTCTTAGTGCATCTTCAGGATAAAATGTGCCTGATAAGAGAGGATCAGGAGAGAAGGAAACAGCGGCGGATAGGATGAGTAGAGGTCTAGAGGAAGTTAATGACTCTATGCTGATGGCGAGACGCCATTCTTTTAATAGTAACGCTAGATTGTGCATGTTTTCTGATTTTGTTGGGAATTCCCAATCAAGATCAAGGCCATCAAAGCCACATTTTCTGGCTACATCGATCGTTGATTTGATGAATGAAGCGCGATTATCATGGCAACTCGTCATACTGGGGAGAACCGGTGAACCTGTGTCTCCTCCTATCGATAGCATGGTCTTTGTTGCAGGGCTCTGAGAATGGATTGTAGCCGTGAAGTTAATCATTGATTGCTCGTCAGCTTGGCTTACGTTCAACTGGAATGATGTATTATCAGGCACAGCAAACGCGTAGAAAATGTGGTTGAAATATTCAGTAGGGATGCTTGATGAAGGAACTGATTCAGCTAGCCATGAAAGCCAGTATGCACCTTTGATGCCAGAAGGCGTAGGCGTAGGTCCTGGTGCAGGAACAGGCATATCGGGATATGGCACTGGGGCTGGAACTGGAGGCATGGATAGTGGAGTGGGAGATGGAGGCATGATTGATGGACTACAGACAGGAATCGAAGGCATGGAGGGTGAAGGTGGACTAGAGTAGGGAGCCGAAGATGCGGATGGTGGACAGGAACCTGGGACCGGTGGCATAGATGGTGAAATAGAGGGAGGTATTAGAGGCATGTAGGGTGGAATAGTTCCTGGAAATGGAGGCAAGGATGGTACAGGAAAGGTTGGAATGAAAGGCGGGGACGGTGGACTAGTTCTTGGGAATGGAGGCATTGATGGTACAAGGAAGCTCGGAATTACAGGTGAGGACGGTGAACTTGGTGAGCCTGGAAATGTAGGCGCGATTACAGGAAAGCCTGAAACTATAGGCGAGGAAGTTGAACTAGGCGAGCCTGGAATTGAAGGCACAGATGGTACTGGGAAGCCTGGAACTAGAAGCTTGGACGGAGGCGAGCCTAGATATATAGGCACGATTGGTACAGGGAAGCCTGGAATTGCAGTTGAGGACGGTGAACTAGGCAAGTCTGGAATTGCAGGTGAGGATGATGAACTAGGCAAGTCTGGAATTGCAGGCGGCGATGTTACTGGAAAGCCTGGAACTAGAGGCGCGGACGGTGAACTAGGCGAGCCTGGAAATGTAGGCACGATTGGTACATGAAAGCGTGGAATTACAGGTGAGGACGGTGAACTAGGCAAGCCTGGAATTACAGGCGATGACGGTGAACTAGGCAAGCCTGGAATTGCAGGCACGGGTGGTACAGGGAAGCCTGGAACTAGAGGCGTGGACGGTGGACTAGTGCCCGGAAATGGAGGCAAGGATGGTATATGAAACTCGGGAGCGGAAGGCAGTGGAAATCTAGGGAGTGGACCAGACAAGGGTGCAGGAGATACTGAAACAGGAGTTGAAACATAACGAGATGCAGAACACACTTGAAATTTAGCACCAGCAACAAGAAAAATAACCAAAAAGGTTGACAAGATTTCAGGAATAGCCATCTTTTATTAACTAGTCACTCTTTCTTCACCAGCAACAACATAAAATGAGATATTTATATATGCTAACTAAAGCAAGATGGGAAAATAAGAATAGAAAATGCTATTTTTGGTAGGTTGCCAAAGTACAAATGTTTTTCTTGAATATAACTACATTGTCTGTTTGTATTTTCTTAAGAAATTTACATAAATGTAACAATGTTAAACCTCTGATTGTATCAACATCTCTATGTAAAATAAAAATTTATTCTAATTTGATTTTGGATCTTTACACGCCGATGTAAAATTCTGCAAACAAAAATTTATTCTAATTGGATTTGGATCTTCCTAGGCCTGCTTTATCATAGTCCGTAGTAATTTTTTAATTCATTCTCAGAGCTCGACCTGAGACCTCCGCTTAAGAGCGGAATAATTCCATTTTGTTCCTTTAGAATTGAGACGTTGATCGTGAAATTATATCAGCTCAAAGTTGAGCAACGGACAACCCTCAGCATCATTTTTTTTTTTAACTTTCATCTTCGTATCCAGATAATTAAAGGGATAAAACCTCATTAAATAGTAACAATATCCAAAAATTAAAGGGATTAGACCTCATAAAATTTTAAAAATAACAAGATAATTAAATAGATGAAACCACATTAAATAGTAGTGGATTATTAACTCTATATAAAATAGTCTGATGCTTATTCCTTTCATTATCAAAAATCTCATTTTTGAAGATAAACAAAAAAGATGGAGCACTCTTTACCTTTGATTAAAGTTCTGTTTCTCCTAATGTTGTTTTTCATGGGCAATGCAGGTACATTTCTTTCTTATTAGGCCTTTGGTATAAATTTAAAATAAAAAAAATAAGAAGTGTCACATTTTTAATATAATGACTAGAAGTCCCTGCCTTATGAATGTAGGTATTTTAATCTTCTTTTTTTCTTCAAATTATCAATCAATCAATCAACTATATCTCAATTCAAAATAATTCAAATGATTTTGAATCCTTTATATCCATTCCGCTCTCCTCGAATCCATGAACTATTCAGAAGATTCTTTATGTTGCGACCTTATTTTCCTAACCATCAACTTATCGCAACATTCCCGTCTCGGATGATCTGACATTTTTTTTGTAGTAAGTCTTAATAAGAATAACACCTTTATATATTTAGTAATAGTAATTCGATTTTAAATTTTCCTTCCTACTCTTAAAGTGATAATTTTTAGTCACACAAACTTCCATAGTAGATTCTAGATCACAAGTTTCAATAGTCTTCCTTTATTTTTTAAATTTCATGCCTAGTTAAACTAACACGCATAAATTAGGACGGAGAGAGTATATTAATTTCATAAAAATAAAGTTTCAAAATAATAAAAAAGAAACAAAAAAGAAGAAGATCTTTTTCTTTGCTTATTTAATTTTATTTTATTTCTGAATTTTATTTTCCTTTTTTTTAACGAAAAAGGTCCAAAAATATCCTTGAACTATTCGAAATAGCTCAAAAATATCCTCCATTTGTTTTTTGTGCCAAAAATATCCCTGTCGTCTATGTTTTAGCCCAAAAATATCCCTAAACTATTAGTTTTGCCATTGAAGCACACATGGCAGTCCAACTGTGTTAGAATTGCTTACATGGTCGTCCACCTAAGCAATCCATATATGAAAATTATTTTTTCTAAAAAAAAAATTTTCAGAAATTTTTAATAAATACAAAATCAACATTTATTCTGAAAAAAGTTAAAAATTTCGAAAAAAATATTTATTTTAGAATTTTTTAATTAAAATAAAAAATCAACACTTATTCCAAGAAAAAAGTAAAAAATTTATGAAAAAAATTATTCTTGATTGGGGTTTATGATTTGATTAAAGATTTCATTGTTCTCTTTTGTGAATTTATGATTATAGATATCGAGAATTCATATAACCGACCCCAACTTGTTTAGGATTAAGAAATCGATGTCTTTGTTGTTGTACAAATAAAATTTTAATTTTTTTTTCTTGTAAACGTTGTATGTGAATTTTTTTTTTTTGGGAGCTAAAGAATGGGGTTGAAATTATACATGGATAATGTTTCAAGACATAACTACGCTATTACGGGATTCAAAAGCATTCAAAGACATAACTCTGAAATTCATAAAAGAGAACAATGGAGTTTTTTTAATCAAATCATAAATCCCAATCAAGAATACTTTTTTCGTAAATTTTTTACATTTGTCGGAATAAGTGTTGATTTTGTATTTTTTTGTTGATTTTGTATTTTAATTAAAAAATTCCGAAATACTTTTTTTTCGAATTTTTTTATTTTTTTCAGAATAAATGTTGATTTTATGTTTTATTAAAAAAAATGGAAAAATAAAATTTTCGAAAAAATAATTTTCACATATGTATTGCTTAGGTGGACGATCATGTAAGCAATTCTAACCCAGTTGGACGGCCATGTCAACTTTAATGGCAAAACTAACGGTTGAGAGATATTTTTGGGCCAAAACATGAACGGCAGGAATATTTTTGATACCAAAAACAAACGAAGGATATTTGTTAACTATTTCGAATAGTTCAAGAATATTTTTGGACCTTTTCGATTTTTCAATTATGACAGAGGCAAAGATTTGTGTTGAATTAAGCCGCACATTTAAGGGGGTCTGCCTAAATTGGGACAAGTGTAACAATGCCTGCAAAAGCGAGGGTTTCCTTCTTGGAAACTGCACTCTTTTTGGCTTCCCACGCCATTGCTACTGCCAAAAGCCATGTATTCCCAATTATAATTAAGGTTATCATCTCCCTTAATCAAAATATTTTTTCTTTTTTATTAATGTTTATGAGGCTTAAACTAAATACTTAGCCTATAATTACCCTAATATATCCTATGATTATCAATTATAGAAATAGTATTTGCGAAATTTTTATACTACATTATATTCTATCCTTTTACCTCTTTGAATTTGGATTTTTTTTTTGTGCATCCGGTATCTGAAGTCTATTTGCCTAACTAATTTGGATTGCGCACAATATATGATCCATTAAAGGGGAAAACACTTGTTACAAAGGGTGTGTTTGGTACGAAGGAAAATATTTTTTTCAATTTTTTTTATTTTTTTCATGTATGGTTGGCTTAATTTTTTGAAAAACATTTTCCTTATGAACTCATTTTTCTCCAAATGACGGAAAATGTTTTTTTTATCAAGGGAAGAGAAAATATTTTCCAAAACTTCTTCTCGACATTTCCCACCCTCACCAATCCACCCCACCCCATCCTCAAAAAAGGCCCTTTTTTTCAATTATAATTTTTCCGTTATGACCCACCCTATTGCACCCCCCAAACCTCCCCCCCCCCCACACACACACAC